>JZKD02S1678495.1:188915-204494 GCA_000966675.3 Picea glauca | reverse complement strand
ATATCAAAAAATCACCTAAAAATAGAGGGGAAAATTTAAAATATAAAAAAATCACCTAAAAATGGATGGGGGTGCTAACGGTAGCACCATTTTTAAAAATGGGGTAAAAAACTTGACTCCCCAAAAAACGAGAACTCTGTAGAGTTCTCGTTAAGTTGGTAACTATGTTTAATATTGAATAGATAAAATAGGTTGAAACTGTAAAACTGCAGAACTGAAAACAACTTGCTTGAATGGTGGTAATTATCTCTAAGAAGAGATGTCGCTGCTACACGCATCCGTCTGAACAGAATGATTACAATGAGGCTTTAGAGGTCTTTTTAACATTACTCATGAATGCCAAAACCCTAGACATCCAAAAACCTAACCTTATGAGATGAAAGACCAAAAGTTATGTGGGCCCCGATGAGTAAGTTGGTACCTCAACTTCCCGTGGTCGTAATTTTTGCATACGATCTTCGTTTCAGGCGCGTAGGAGCCCGTTGAAAATGTTTTTTTGAGAACTACATATTATGCTGTCAAACTCTAACTCTGTCAACAGTTTGACTGTGGCAAGCTAAAAAAAAACTGTTTAGGGCCCCAAAATGGCTCTGGAAGTACAAAAAGATGTACTGACATGAAAATAAGCCAGTTGGATTAGGTGGGCGACCACCAATCTCCACCTAAAAGCTGTGTAGGGCTTCAGACAACCCCGAAAGTGTAGAACCCACAATTACAAAGAATTACAGAAGAACGGGTTGAACTAAAACTATCAAAAGGAGTCGGTTGGAATAAGTGGGTGGCCACCAATATCCACCTGGATCAAGGTTAAAGTGCACCTAGAGTAGTATATATGGTCTCATGTATGGGACTAAGGCCAGATGTTATTAGAACATAGATGTCCCCATTGGAGGTAGCCTCAACAGTGACTACGAAGGATTTTGGCTTTCTTGTAGATAATATATAGGTTGAAACCACATTTTGGTCTTAGAGTAAGACTTAAAATTGCTTCTAATTGGTTAAGAGCTCATCTTCCTCGGACGTAAGGAAACATGTTAACGACCCAATACCCAAAGGCATCTAGCAGGAGCGGAACTTTAGCCCCTTATGCACCACCAATGAGTCTTTTTAGGTGGCACAATTTTCTTTGAATAATAGTGATAAGTCAGCTTGCATTCGTGGATAGTAGCCAATGATGGTCATTCTCACTATTGTTTGACATCCGAGTTATGATAGGTTTTGACACCTATAAAAAAAGAAAAAAGAAAACAAAAAGTTATAAAGCTAGCAATTACTATTATATAATTTAGAGTTGTTATAACCTAGAAGTGATAATAATACTACTGATTTTATTAATTATTAACATTAATATTAACATTGGCATTAATATTAATTATAAGCTTCATTTTATAAACTTAGAAGATTATAAAAATAATAATAATCTAATTTTAAGGTCACAGCCAAGCCAAACACAAGTATGTACTTACATGTGTTTAAAATGCATGATTATTCTAAAGGGTACTTGTAGGAGAAGAGATATTTTCTCATAAATCCAGAAGGATCTCAGATCTAACACATTCATAGGAATAATGCACCTCAGGTTTGATCATTTTATATGCATCTATTCATTATGACATTATCTTGACATCTGTATGTTGAAGTTATGAACATCATACTAACCCTTGGTCAAATTAAAGACAAGGTATTAGATTGAAATTAGAGTTTATTCTCTAACTTAGACTTATGTCAAGATAACATATTGTCTTAGTACAAAGGACAAGTTGAAGAAAGAACTTGTCATCTTAAGTGAAGGAGACTTGAAAGAAAAGAGACACACTCATTCTTGAGGACAAGACTCCAGGTTCCAGGTTTGATTTATTGAGTTGATAAGATTCAAAGTTGCACATGACAAGTTGATAACTACCTCACTACAAGTAAAACACCATAGTTGAGGTAGCAATCTTTGAAAAGTATTATACTTGGTAGCATGTGAGCACATCGAGATAAATGCTTATTGTAATCATTTACCATATACAACTAACATCTCTTCCAGGAGAAACCTCTTGTGTTGGTTTCAGGTTACCATGGAGGAACGTTTGATCACAACACTAGAAGAGTGTTGATCTCATTTCGTATTGTATTTCTTACTCTTGATCTTTGTTTCAGGTAGTTCACAAGTAATAGCTCCAAAGGAGCTACTATGATGATTGTTCTCACTGTTGTTTTATTATTATAAAGATTATTATTCTTGTTTGTTGTTGATCTTGTTCTAGGCAGGTCACAAGTGATAACCCTGATGAAGCTATAGTGAAGGTTGCAGAAGGAAACAAATTAGATGAGACATGAAGTAGACTATGTAAATGACCATATACATTCATGTACCAAAGAAGATGAAGAAGAAGCTATCTTTTGAGATCCAGAGTATCTCATATGGAGATTGATTATAAAGAGCAGAAGGCTCCAAAGATGAACGAACATTAGAACAAGAACTCACAGTAGACTTGTTCAAAGGATAATGAAGCCACCTTGACAGGAGGCTGAACTCATTTGAAGTCTGACTCAACTTTTCATATTAAGACTTGGTATTCAACACCAAGTATATCCTGTAAGAGATGATGAAGTCCTTGTAGACTCAAAAGAAATCAAGATTCAAAGTAAGCCTGATCTCAGAAAGGAACAGATGAAGAGACATCTTCCAGGACTGGGAGACAGATGACATAAGAAGAATAAACAGTAGCTTCAAAGACTTCTAGGAGATATGAAATCTCTTGGGAAGATTCCCTTGTTTTAGTGACAAAGAAGGAAGCCAGTCAGAAAGACTGGGATAAGGATTTTTTCGTGAGACTAGAAGGGAAGTCAATGTTGACTTCCAAGATTGATCTAACAGATCAAGCATGTTGCAGATGTACAAGGACTCAATTGTGTCCATGGGATTCTCCCAGCAAGAGGGAGAAGACAATGACGAGACACTTACTCCAGTAATTAAAGAAATAGTTCCAGTATTCATGAAGACAACCAGAACAACCATGATTCATATACAGTATGAGATGCAGGGGGAGAAATCCCCGTATTTAAAATTGAGTGGCAGATGGTGCAATACATTAGTCGGGCCATGTAAACATGACTACAATAGCAGATGGAGTTACCTCCATGAAAAGAGAAGAGCTATCTTGAGTATCAATTATTGAGCCCCTCTTAGTTTAAGATGAATTTGTTGTCGTAATGAAGTAGAGGAGTTACTCTTAGATTTCAATAGTCACAGTGAGAATGGAGCAACCATTCTCAACTTCAGAGTAGCTGCAGGTGCAGAGTCCTGGTTCCAGAAGGAACAATTGCAGAAAGAGGAGAAGCCATACTCTCATGCAGTGAGACAGATAATGCTTTGTAGAAAACACATAGAACTAGCACATGATTGTGCAGATTGAGTTGCAACTTAGCAAGTGTGCGAGGTTGGCACAATGTGATGTGAAAATTTAGCTTCAAAGTAAAAGACTCATGTCTGCAAGATGAAGCAATATCCTAGAGCTTGGTATGGAAAAATTGACAGTTTCCTAACAGACTTGGGCTTTACCAAGAGTAAAGCTAAATTCTAACCTTTACTTCGAGGTTATGAATGATGAGTCATTTATATTATTGGTGTACGTGGATGACTTATTCTTAATTGGAGAAGAAAATCTCATCACAAATTGTAAGAAGAAGCTCGTTGCAGAATTTGAGATGAAAGACCTAGGCCTAATGCACTATTTCCTAGGTCTTGAAGTTTGGCAGAGCCCAGAGAAGATCTTCCTTAACCAAGGGAAGTATGCAGTTGAAATACCGAAGAGATTTGACATGTTGGAATGTAAATCCATGAACACACCCATGGAAACAAAGTTGAATCTCCTAGTAGATATTTCGTCGAAATTGGTTGATGCTACTCTGTACAGACAAATTATTGGTTCGTTGATGTATCTGACGAATACCGGGCCAAATATATGTTTTTATATGAACACCTTTGAGTTAGTATGATAGTATCTGGTAAATCCCAGACCTGTTCACCTTGTAGCTGCAAAACATGTGATGAGATACCTTAAGGGTACGTTGGAATATGGTCTTTTTTATAATGGAGATCACGACTTCAGACTGATTGATTATATCGATTCAGATTGGGCTGGAAGTGTTTCTAACAGAAAGAACACTTTAGGATGTTGTTTCAGTTTAGGTTCAACCATGACTTCATGGTAGAGCAGGAAGCAATCCAATATTGCTCTCAACACGGTAGAAGTGGAATACATTGCAGCTTGTTCCGCCAGTTGTGAAGCCATATGGATTCTAATGTTGTTGACAGATCTATTTTATCTGGAGATGGAAGCCACCATGATTCTATGTGATAACCAAATTTGTATAAAGATGATGGAGAACCATGTGTTCCATGATGAGTTGAAGCACATAGAGATCTGGTATCACTTCATTCGTGATATGATGCGTAGGGGAGTTGTAAAACTCCAATATGTTGGCACAAATGAGTAGGTTGCAGATGTGTTGCCCAAACCTCTATCTCATGTAAAGTTTGAGCACTTTCGAGACAAGATTGGTATAGTCCAAAATGACCTCCCTCGAAAGGGGGAGTGATGTTGATGATACTATGGTCTCCTGACCAATAACGGGTAGCTTAGTTAGGATTTTATACCCTAGGGGACTGATCATCCCTGGATAGATCCCGAAGGTCCATAAGGATGGGCTGCCAATGTACTTGTGCATGCATATGCTAGCTTTGGCCAGTGGTGGTAGCTTTGTTAGGATTTTATATCCTAGGGAATCCTATGATTCTTGGGCAGATCCTTTGAGTCTATTAGAGTACCACCTGGTAGCTCCATTAGGATTTTAAATCCTAGGGAATCTTTTGATTCCTGGGCAGATCCTTTGGATCTGTCAGAGTGCCACAAAATGTTGTTGCACCTGCCTCATTCTGTTGCATATGATGTTGATGTTGTTCCAACCTCGTGCTGGTGATTTCCAACCTCGTGTTGATGTTGATGTTGTTCCAACCTTGTGTTGATGTTGATGTTGTTTCAGCCTCGTGTTGATGATTTCCAACCTCGTGTTGATGATGATGATGCTCTAGCCTAGTGTTGTGATGATGTTGTGATAATGATGCTCCAATCTCGTGCTATGATGACATTGTGATGATGATGCTCTAACCTCATGATGTGATGATGTTTCTCTAGCCTTGCACTATGATGATGTTGCTCCAGCCTCGAGCTATTGATACTTTAGCTTCATGCTAAAGATGGTGATGATGATACTTTGGCTTCATGCTAAATATGTTGATGATGATACTTTAGCCACAAGCTAAAGATGTTGATGATATTACTTTAGCATCATGCTAAAGATGTTGATGATGATACTTTAGCCTCATGTTAAAGATGATGATGATGCTAGTCCAACTCCATGCTATGAACGATGATGATGATGCTACTCTAGCTCCATGTTGTGAAAGATGATAATATTGATGATGAGAAAAACTCCAAATGATTTATAGATGTACCGGTCAATGTTCCAGATGCTGATGATGTTGCTTCCCTCTCTCTCTCTCTCTCTCTCCTGATGATGTTGTATTAAGATGTGTTAGTAGAATACCCTTCTTGTTAAGGGGGAGTGTTGAAATATTGTAACTGCAAAGAGTATTCTGTTTATTGTTGAGTCATTTGCTTATAGATCAATCCCCTTTTGTGGATTGATCATGTCGGGGCTTATGTATGACCAAATCCCCTTTTTTGGATTCGTCAAACCTTAATTATATCATGCTAAATAAGAAGCCGGCCCCTAGGCCTAATTAAAGTGGTTATAACCACTAAGTGAAGAGGTTGGCCCTGCTTGATGAAGAGACACCTCCCTAGTGTCTGCCAGCTAGTATAATTAAGTGAGGAGTGTTCCTCATTTGTTCACTCACTCAAGTTACTCATCTAGTGCACAAGTTTGAAGGAAGTTGCAGTTGCCAGAAGAAGGAGAGAAAGGCGCATTGCTCAGTCTTGGATATTCTCTAGTGTTTGGTTTATTATCTTGGCATTGTATCGACAATCTACATGAAGAAAGTTTTTGCTAGGTTTTCTCCCCCATGAGGGTTTCCCAGGATAAATGTTGTGTACCTTGTGATTGTGTTTCTTTTAGTGATCCTGCTTATCTAGTAAATTGAAAATAACTTAATAACATCTCTAAATTTAGCAACACCAACCATATACTTTCACAAGGATCAAAACAAATGATTAAGAAATCACATAAATAACATTATACATTATAGTTGAATTCATTAGCATTCATAAAACATAAGAGATGAGGGCAAACCAATACACAATGAACTAAAAAATAAGGTGAGCAAGAACCAAAAACTATATTCCATTAGCATGATAGGTAAGTTTGTAGATGAGAAACTAATGATAGTGAAAAAAAGGTTTCTCTAACTTTCCTTCTTGTTAGTTCGTCCTCTTAGACTTCTCTATTCTCTTCTCTTTTCTCTCTAAAAGATGATTAAACAACATGGCAATTCCCACACTACATGTGAGCAAATGGAAGAAAACCTCTCTCTACCAATGGGTAGCATAGGGATGCTTCTAAAATAAGATTTTGTTGCAATGTTAACAACATAACCTTGTACTTCTACACGATGTTTAATTCTCTCCTTAATATATATATATATATACTCCAATTGTGCTTTTAAACCTCCTAGGGGAAAACCAAAGGCTTTAACCTAACCTTAGAATGATTCTTGATTCGATTATGACCTGTAATAGTCCATAGTGATCTAGCATGCACATTTTCATAACCGACAGTCTATTATGGGCTTGATGAGGGTGTTGATTTTTTTTTTTTGTGTGTTGATGACACAAACTTCTTTAGGAACAATTGCATCGCCGAGGAAATTCATTTTTTATTACCCATGTTGGGGCCAAGACTTGGCCGCAGGGGGGCTGGGGTGATGCCCAACATCGCCCTCGCGACACTCTGGCCGGTAGATAGCCGACGCACCTTCTTGAGGGTTTGAGCCTTTTTATGATAAATGTAACCTTTAGGGGGCAAATGTTTGCATTCTTTGGCATTTTCCTAAGGTTTTTCCCCTTATATAACTTCTCATTACACTAGTATGATGACTTTGGTAATAATTGATATTTGGTAATTGCGTGGTCCCTTTTGTGCTATAATGATGAACATCACAAAGAAGTGAATATGGATAAGTGCAAAACATATAGGCTTTGCAATAAGGAGCCCTCAAAATGGGGGATTCGAGCAAGAGAAACCCTCACAAGTTGGATGCTAGGTCGTATGTGGAACTTCAACCCATTTGGATGGTTAACACATCTCCACAAACTTGATTTCATGAGATAATCAACTAGAGAGAAAGCTCCATGGATGGACCCTCAACAATGGAAAAACCTAATTTAAGAATCACATGAAGAATATAATAAAAATATGCCATTTAAAATTTGAACGTAAAAGGGTGCATGCTAATATATAGGGGTTACACCAATGCGATTTTAAACACTCTCTAGAGTATGTGGTAGAGTGGTGAGGATTCACAAACCCTATAGAACAATGTAACCTTTCGAGAGAAATCCAAGAATAAAGTGCACATATGATATGTCATATGTATGTGAGTGTGAGTGTGAGTGTTACATGCAATTAGTTCTTAAACTCAATTATCACTACGTGACAAATCTAAAATTTGTTGTTATAAAACCCTTTGATGAAGTCCATGTCCAACATGCAAAAAAATTAACACTGCAAATCTAAATACTAGTATCTTAGACAATCAAGTAACATATTTAACTTGTTCCAATGAAACTCCCATCTTGTAAAGATGCACCAAGAGTTGGAATTTGAAATGAAACATCCCATGAAATTCGACAATTTTCATTGCATTACCCATTTGAACATTTTTAATAAAAAAGGAGAACATTTATAAAGAATTTTTAAATGTGCTTACCGAGCAAATTTTATCATCAAATTTCAATCCTAACACCCACTCTCGCTTTATATTTTGACTTTTGCAATATAGTACAAAGCAAATTGTACTTTTCATTTATAAGCTAAAAAGCACTCACAAAGGATCACACATTTAATGTGAGTATTAGAGCGAGAGATAACATGTTGTCGTTTCGAGTTGGGACTTGAACTCAAAAAAATTAGTCAAACTTCGGTGGTGGACCGGTGGTCATGCCTTATAAACTACCTGTCGTCACAAATAAAGCAATAACAAGAAAAAACATATTCCACGGTGATAGATTCGTCCCTTTTTGGACCAGCTTAATACCTCGCTGGTCGCTTCGTCCAAACCTGCAGAGGAACATTTCAGAAGCTGTATTGTTCCCATAGGCCGACCATGTCCACGACGAACATTGACAGCGCCGCACAGATTTTCGGAGTCCCTTTTCTAAGCAATGCCGAAGGATTGATAAATTCCGTGCAGACTTTCCTCTTCGACTGTGATGGTTGGTCGATTCAGATGAAATGCATGGATATTATTATATGGATAGTTTTTATTTTCTGCGAGGACGAGGTTGGGAAATGTTTTTCTTTTGCTTTTGTTGTATTGACTGCAGGTGTTCTATGGAAGGGCGAAAAGCTGATCGACGGCGTACCGGAAACACTAGACATGCTTCGGTCGCGGGTCCGTTGATTTAAACTTAATACCACAATTTTGTTTATTTCATTCTGCCACTGTGATTGAAATGTCAGTACATAACTAAAAGAGTATTTGTTGGTATAAGAACCTTGACATGTTGAAACTATATCAGCAAGATTCGAGTGCGAATATGTATTTGACATGGTGAAACTATAGCAGCAAGATTCGAATACGAATATGTATTTAAATACGATTTGGTATGCAAAAAAATATGTAACGGAAAAAATCCAGTATACTCTGACGGATCTCTCAGCCAGCAGACCTAACTCCCTCCCTTGCCATCCTAACAGTTATTTCTTCACTAATGATTGGGGCTGCCATTAAGGGACCTGCGGGGCTACCATGAAAAGAAGGTAAGTAATTCTTAAAAAAATATCCATATCTGACCCACCTCACGTCAACTAACCTACCTACCTTCCCTCACTACCCCTCCCTAACTCACCTACCTAACCCCTCCCTCCTTACCTGGGATATGATAAAGTCAAGAAGAGAATGAATAATTAGGTAGGTAAGGTTGGGTCAGACATTTGTATTTCAGGGGGTCTTGCTTGAGATCAGTCCCATGCCGTGAGTCATGCAACCCCCTTGGTCTCATCTCATTTACCTTCCTTAACTCACCTACCAAAATACATCTCTGTTCCATATTTTAGAAGAATTTCAACCTCAGGAACAGACAATAAACCAGAAAAAATAACTCACCTACCAAAATACATCTCTGTTCCATATTTTAGAAGAATTTCAGCCTCAGGAACAGACAATAAACCAGAAAAAATAATTCATTCTGTAAAATTATAGGTTTTTTAAATGTTTTTAAAAAATATTTTTGAAGTTTCTGGGGTTTACAGGTGGAAGAAAAACTAATTTATTCTTTGAAAATTTTGCAATGTAGTTTATATTTACAGGTCTTTTAATGTTTTATAAAAATAATTTTAAAGTTTTTGGCTTTTTTGGGGGCATTGTACAGAAAATTTGCCGAAGTTGGTACTATTGCTGAATTTCTGTACCACAAAGGCTGATATGACAAAATCTTGTTAATATGGCTGAAACTTTGCGGTGGAGTCGTGGGAAAAAGTTCAAAATCCCACCTTTCATTTCTTTCGGAAATGTTAAATGACGAGTTATTTATGAAGACATAAATGTGGAACATTAAATCAGAGGTAAACTAATGACTTGGTGAAGCTCTAAACATCTTCCGCTGCTGCTACTGTATAACAGTTTGAGCGCTGTCAGGAATGGAGCCAATGGCTGGCGGTTTTATGTATGTGAATTTTTTTTTTTTATTAGAATTTTTTTTTTTTAAGTAAGAGATTTTATATATAAAGGGCCTTCAAAATCCAGACCAGAGTTACAAAAGCTTGAAAACAACCGTGTTGTAGTTACCGAACTGCCCCAAGAAAGGGGAAACCAGTTCAGCCAGCCGGCTAAGTCTAGCGGTTTATAGTCTAACAGTCTTAGATAAACAGAGCTAATCTGACTAGGCTACAACTAAGAAAATAAACTAGTAAAAAGCTCAGATCTCCAGAGGGGTCAGACACTTGGCAAATAACCTGGCCAGGTGGCTTGGTATGCCGCGTCCCAAGGTTCCTCTTCGATGGGTGTCCCTTTCCCTTCCATTTGCATGTCAGCATCCAGGTTGCCCCCTTCCAGGTTGGCAGCTGGCAGAGTGTCTCTGGGTGGATTGTGCGCGTGGACGCCCATAGCTGCCGCAGCCTCCGTGTCCCCGTGCGTGGCCTGCACCAAGTCGCCACCTTCTGGCTGTTGCACCTGATCATTCCTGTCGACGGGCTCTGCATGGGGCATCTCTGTTGCTGCCATGGCTTCTGGAGTGGAGTGGAAAGCTTCCTGGAAGGTGGAGAGGATCTGAAGGAGAGTTGAGGTTTTCCCATCCAAAAGCTGCAGGCAGAAATGAAGGTCCTCCAATCCTTGCCAGAGCTCAAAAACTAGCCCATAGAGGATGGCCAGACTATCCTGCGGCTGCGAATCAGGAATGGAGTCTGTGGAAGAGTGCGTTCTGTGCTGGG
This sequence comes from Picea glauca, assembly GCA_000966675.3. Lineage (NCBI taxonomy): Eukaryota > Viridiplantae > Streptophyta > Pinopsida > Pinales > Pinaceae > Picea > Picea glauca. Next base: position 193,835 of record JZKD02S1678495.1, on the reverse strand, counting down.
CATTTTGAAGAAAGGGTGGCTCCTCCAAGGGTGGGCGGGAGGAGCAGGCTACCGGTGCAAAAGAAGGCCTGCTGGCTAGGGAATTCGGAGGAACTGCGGGAAATCGTGAGAGAGATCCCGACGAGCTATCCGTGATGACCAAACATTCAAATCGGGAGGCAGGCGGGGTGGAGGAGGCGAGAGGTTCCAGCTCGGGCTGCAAGGAGTGCGTAGAGGGCGAGCCAGGGGAAGAAACAGATACACAGGGTTGAGGAGGATGCCATGGAGATCCTCTCCTTGGCCTCCCTCTTTGCCACGACATTCTGAGCTCGCAGGGAAGGCAAAACTGAAGAGAAAGTCCCGGATGGACGTGGAGAGCCTGGAGAAGTCCGAAGGCGGTGAGCACCATGAAGGATAGAAGCTAGAGTAAGCCAGGTCTGGGCGGCTGAGGGATAAGAGGGTCGGGTCACATGTGGGGGTTAAAGTCGCCTGCAAACAAAGAAGCCATGGAGGAGACAACAATGGGAGTTGGGCGCACCAACGTTAATGGTGCAGCGGACGATGTAAAAGCAAATAAATGCATGGATTAGGCGGTGGGTCTTGGCACGAGCCCGACACATGGTCCCCTGCCGCGCTGGCCTGTCCTCTCCTCCTCATCTCGCCATGTGGCCCACACTAACACCCCATCCGGGGTATGTATGTGAAACTTTGGAGCATCTTTTGACTAGGCATTTCTAAATAAGTGGGATGGAGGTTTATGGAGGTCCTAGTAAAAAAAATGCTTTTTTTAACACAAATAAAGGGAAAAACAAAGGGAATTGGATTAAATATTCTTCAAAATATCATTTTAATATTTGAATATAGTGGAAATGGGAGCATCTTTTGACTAGAAATTTGGAGAATGACTAAAGAAAAGGGATGGAGGTTTTATTTAGGTGATTTTTTTTGCCCAATAAAAAATGTTTCTTTTAGATAAATAAAGGGAATTGGATTAAATATTCAAAATATCATTTTCATATTTCAACATAGTGGAAATGAAAGTACCAAGTTTATTATAATTTTTGTAGGTAGGGAGGTCATGAAGAGTAATAGAATTATGAAACTGAGTAAAGTCTTATATTATTAAGGGTAGGGCAAGTTAGAAGGAAATGCTATGCTGCTCATCTTCAAGTTCGTTTGTATAAAAAATGTTACAATGATATATAGATGATCATTTTAAAAAGAAAAAGAAGGCAGCCTAGGGAAGTCACAAGTAGCATTGTCTATGAGAGCTATAAATGCCCAAAATCTATACCATGACAACTTAAACTATCACATCTATCAGAAAATTAGCATGCTACCTATTGGTGCAAGCATATAAGTCCACAAGTACAAAAATTAAGAATGCCATAAAAGCCAGTGCAAAAATCAATACATAAGGCACAACAAATCACAAGATCCAATATTAAGTTGCAACAAGCACCATGCCTATGGCTGGAGGATCATTATCATCATTATTTCATGGGGCTCCCCATCCATCACCATGCCTATGGCTGGAGTATCATTATCATCATTATTTCGTGGGGCTCCCCATCCATCGACTTAAAGTTAGGGGTTTGGGACTTCGATTTTTTAGCTATAATTCTCTCACTAATGCTTCTTGGCTTCCGAAATAGCTAGGTCTAGCATTGGAATCTTGTTAATTTTTTAGCCTAGACAGGATGTAAGGCCAACTATGGTGGTGCTCCTTAACTACTTGGCTAATGCAATGGTGACATTGGCCATTGTTCTGACGCTATTGTTGTGAATGGAGCAAGGGTGCTGAACAAGGCGCAAATGATTCTCGACTCATGATACAAGGGCCCCTACACCAATTGTTAAGTAACTATCAGAAGCGGGCCATGCCAAGCTCTATTTTCTAAACTTGGATTGTGTTTAGGCCTCAACTAGCCCTAAGTCTTTCGACTTGGGACCCCCTAAATCTTTTTGAACGAGCCTTGTCAGTGGACTTTGGCCTTCATTTGATTTGTTCCTTTAATTCTTGATTGATGATTATGAGTTGATGGATGCAATGCTTGAATGGAAGTATGCAAAACCCTTATACCTTTGAATACAGTCGTTGAGTTGCATCGTGAGCTTGGTTTGTCTCTCAAGTTGTTGCTTTTCGCATTTCTTGCATTAAATACATCAAGTCCATATTATTGCGTCTTATGGATTTGATTTGGTTGAGGTGCATCTAACTTTTTTGATCCCTATATGCAAAGGTACTTATGCTTCCTGGTCATGAGATTCCCAATGGAAAATATCTTTGCTATTGCAGATATTATGAGAACACAAATAATCAATGGGGTAGAAGTGAGACAAGGGCATCTGTGTGTGAACAACACAAGTGGGAGAATAGTGTTGACATGGATGTGTGCATTTTTAGATGAGGTGTTTCACAAAGGAGACATAAATGACAGGGATGTGTGCATTTTGAGATGAGGTGTTTCACAAAGGAGTCATAAATAAGAGGAAAATGTATCACGGTGATGTCAAATTGCATTTTGCAATGCAAAGAGACATTTCAATGATCCGGAGGTTGGTGTGCCCGGGTTGAAGGATTCTATAGTTCAGACAAATATGCGTAAAAGGTTATGGGCACATGTGACATGAGGTGGCACCGTGAGATGCAAAGGTGATACAAGTTTTCAGAGCCTACTTTGATGATGTTTTGCTACATCTAGCATCATAATACATATTGAGGTATTACGCAAGATTGCATCGAATAGTTGTGTGGTTTAGGGCCTAGGCCTCAGTGGCAAGTATGGCGATATGGGTGTATGGAAGGGAAAGATAAAGGGAAATAATGATTGCAATACATAAGCATTAATTTCTTGCCTCATCTAAGCTTATTAAACTCATTCCTCATTAGTGAAAGTCTTTCGGTTGAGTTTTGGGGTGAAGCAGTGGTTTTAACCATTTTTTCCTCATAAGTGCATTTGGTGCCTAGAGCCTTGCTTTTCCATTTAAAATTAGTTTCGCGTGTGAGGATCTCACTGATGTGAATTGTTCAAATAAAAGACCATATAGCAGGGATGAAGATCAGACAAGGAGGTAACCATTTTTTCCTCATAAGTGCATTTGGTGCCTAGAGCCCTGCTTTGCCATTTAAAATTAGTTTTGCGTGTGAGGATCTCACTGATGTCAATTGTTCAGATAAAAGACCATATAGCAAGGATGAAGATCAGACAAGGAGGTCTTGATTCTAGCAAAGCACCATTTCGAACAAAAGCTAGACTTTAGCCTCCAAGGGCCTTTTTTACATATTTTAGGTGTTTGACCAGAATAAGTTTTTGAATTTTGAAAGAGGTCACTCTGACATTTTTGGGGCCTATGAACTCAACACAATTGATGTAATTCAATTCTCAGGCCTGCAAGTACAAAAATGCATATTAAATTTTTTCCTGTCAACTAGGCAGTTTTAGCTTCACGGATTGTGAAAGGTATGAATCTAAAGGCAGAATAGGGTGTCCAACCACCGTTGGAAAGTTCTTCATGTCCTCTACTCTTTGCAAACAAATGGTTTGGAAATCCAAATTCAAATGAATGAGTTATGATTTTATAGAGTCGGGAAATCGACGGATTCCATCGGTGCTTATTTTAATCCATTTTTAATTATTCGTTGGGCTTGGGATTTCTTTGAGTTTAATTTTTATCCAGAGCTTGCATAGACGGTATTGTGATGAGTGCAAGGCTTCAACAACAAAGTTTCACACCTTGGTTCGATGTGTGGAAAGTATGAAGGTGCGAGAACTCTAGTGACTGGCAACAAGCCGAAGAAGCTTTGAAACTGCCTAGAAACCATTTCAATTTAGTGATTCATCTCTTCAGGGGTGTAATCTACTACTAGAAGTTGATGAATCAGTTTGCAGGCTCATCGAGAGGCTTTGCTCCACTCTAGGCAATGTTTTGGCAAAATGAAGGTAAAATCATTTAGTTGGAGAGCTTGCTGGTTGCCCAACCCAATGGTTTGCCTCATAAAGAATAAATCACTGAGTGGGGAGGCTAACAACCCTCCAAACTCAGCGATTGACCCTTGAGGTATTAGTTGAGAACAATTTACTATTCCAGTCTTGAGGAAAGTTTCTTAAACTTGCTATTTTTGGACACATGACTTAAGGAAAGCCAAATCACTGGTTTAAGAGGCCAACAAGCCTCAGAACCCAATGATTTGCTCTTCTTGCCCCTTGAACTCAGCGATTTGCCTCCAAGAGGCAAAGCACTCTCTTTAACATGCAAGCTGCCCTCTGAACCAAGCAAATTGCTCATTAACTCATGAATCCAATGATTTGTCTTTTTCCTATTCTTGGACAAGCTTTTCTTTAATGTAACTCTAATCTGCCTTGGCATGCAAATCATTTTTCCTCTTTAAGGTCTACACTACCTTCTTCTTCCTTATTTTGTCTTACATCCATCACAATGACCTCTTCTTTAGTTTGTGTTTGTCCCTTTTTACTTCATTGATTTGTAGGATCAGACTTGTCTGGAGACATCCCATCATGCAGACAAGCCTTTTATTTAGTTTCAGAGTGATGTGTAGCACCCCACACCACCTTAGCTACGTATTCCTGCTGGATGAGTATGCTCTGACTTGTTCTGCTGACAAGTCATGCATTCCCTCACATGTCACAACACATCATCTTTGAGGCCCTTCCATGAAAACCTCTCTTTGATTTGCCTGTAAGTTTTGAAGTATCCATGGTGCCCTACCATGTTAATGTTTTGCAGCTATAGGAGACATCCTCCAGCCTACAACCTGTGAGATGTGGAATATAGCAGCAATGTGAAGTCTTACTCTCAACTTACAAACCTGAGAGAAAGCCCCTAATAAAGGGTTCGTGGTTCCAGCCCGAGACAAAGGCTAGGAATGTATATGGCCTCCTCCATGACGTGAGAGAGAAGAACTCCAGATGATTATCC
>JZKD02S1678495.1:139851-151349 GCA_000966675.3 Picea glauca | reverse complement strand
TTACAAGGCAATTCAAATTTCTCTTCATGGTGGATAATGTTACACGTGCCAATGCACTAGATCAATACATTTATATCATTTGCAATATTAGGAATATCGTTTGTTTCTAGCTCATGGGAATTTTATATTCAACCTAACTTTTGCTAGATGCCTTGAGTTTTGCTCATGGCTCACAAGGCTTGACTAGGCTCACAAAGGTTGTACGTTCCCCCTGACTTTTGCACTAGTTTGTCTATGCTCACAGAGGTTGTATGTTCCCCTTTGACTTTTGCACTAGACTGTCTATGCTCACAGAGGTTGTACGTTCCCCTTGACTTTTGCATTAGACTTACATAACATCTCGTTCGTCTTGACTTTTGGTTTGACTCACAGAGGTTGTACGTTCCCCCTGACTTTTGTCAATACCTCACAAGACTTGTTGATTCTCCAAATCTCTCTAGCTAGCCTCAGGGTGGCCCATAAGGCCTCTCATTGGAAAATGACTGTCGATGCTGCCAAATTTAACACCATCTACCAAGGCAATGGCCCGCTATCCCTGAATAATCCTTTTGATCCCGAGGGTGTCATACATAGGGATTCTAGAAATGGTCGCTATGTCTCCCTTTGTTGGTGCTCATCTATTAAACTCTTTGTGAGGTTGTGGCTTTACCAGTGGTTGTGCCCCTCTTGGCGTCGGTGGTCTCCTTGGAGGCTGCTCCTCCTCATGCAATGGCTCCTCCTCTAAGCTAGTGGACTCACTGTCCTGTGCTTGACTGCCCTGCTCCTCCTCATCACTGTCTGCAACAACCTCAATGTAATGGGTTTGTCCCTTGTCCATGCACCTATGGTCGGGGACCCATGGATCTTTGCAGGTGAAGCATAACTTCCTTCTCATAAGATCACACCTCGTAGCATCATCCAACTTATCCTTACCCTTTCACTCTCTCTGGATTGGTTTCCTATCCTGGTCTTCCTGTGGCACAACGGGTTTGGAAAAAGTTTTGGTCCTTGGCACTGAGTTTGCTAGATCTCTAGTGCATAGGATGGCATCCTGCAATGTGTGAGGTCTGTAGGCCTTCACCCATCCTCTCAAGGGTTCTGTGAGACCCTCGGTGAATAGCATGATCAATCTGGGCTCCAAAATATCTGTCACTACCACGACTACCCTCTAAAACTCTGTGGTGAATGCCTCTGCTGTGCCAGTTTGTCTCAACTGGGCTAGATCCCTGAAATGGATCTCTGGATCCCTCCTGTCAAACCTGTCCATGAGCCTCTCTGTAGGAAGTGATGTGACTGTGACCCAATGTCACCAGTCCATGATGCCACCACTCATGTGCCTCACCCTCCAAATGCAGGGTAGCGAAACTAATGGCCTCAGTCTCTGTCATCTGGTTGAACTTGTAGTACGTGTCCAGTTTTTGTACCTAAGCTTTGGCAGTGCATTTGGATGATCCGTTGCAAGAGGGTATAGTGAGTTTACCAACTTTTCGGATGAATTCTATGTTATGCCCCTGCTGTTGTTGTTGCTCTCCTCCCCTCTGAGTATCTCTAGGACGGTTCCTGAGCCTGAGTCCACAATACTCGACTAGGGTCATGTCCTGATGGAAATATGGTCCTAATGTTGCATACTCTCTCCTATACTTGGCAATATCCTCTGCCTTTGTGCTATCGGTTGCTGTGTTGCTGCTGGCGGTGCCCTCTGGAAGCTGGGGAATAATGGCTTGGGAATCCTACTCGAAGAAGTGTATGTGCGAGTAGGTGAATGGGGTCTGCTGCCTGCCCCTGAATTCCCTTGCGCTGCATGTGGGGCATGTGTGCCTGGTGTTCTCCATGTGGCCAACCTATCTACCATCTGTGGCAACGACTAAGTCATAGCTTGCTGACTGACCACTAAGTTGTTGAGTACCTGCATGAAGGCTACCTCTAGTTCCATGGGGGCCTTGCCACTGCCCTCTGGTATCTCATATTTGTCTCCCATCATCCTCTCTGCCTCACGCTTTGCCCTTCTCTTTGCTTCCCTATGCACCTCTTCCTCTTTCTCTGAACTAGGAGGAAAGGGGGGATAACCTGGCCTAGGTCTCCTCTCCCTGCGTCTGTTGTAAGTGACATATTTGTCACTTACGTGCTCACGACCCTCTGGCTCCTCTACTGAACCCATCGAATTTAGTCACAAGCTGGTAGGACTAAAGCTCGGATACCACTGTAATATCCTTAATTCCGCAGCTCGGAATATGTGCCTCAACTGATTATGTGCCTCAACTGATGATTTAGACAAGTGCTCAAAGACATTATGCTATTCTACAAGCCAGGTTTGGAGAGGACGTCAGGAGGGCCTATTGGGCTAATTCTCATTGGATGTGGGATGTTTCCAGGTGAAGACAAATCCAGGCCATGTAAGTGGATGAGGTGGTGAGGGATGTTTGAGCAATGGGTGTAGTGAGGACAGGGGAATGTATGGCTTACTTGTGGGTGCCTCTGAAGAGGGTGAGTTACACCTTGTCATGGATGCAAATGTTTCCAAGCCCATTCAATGCCTTTTATCTTTTTATCTTATTGCTTTTTCTTTCAAGAGACTAGGTAGGGGACACTGCCTTGGCGTGGTGACCATTGGTGACAATGTTACCCACAAGCATTTCACGGAGATGAGAAGGCTGGCTCGTGATGAGACCCTCTTTCTCTTGGCTATGCCACCAAGAGCCACTACCTTGGCGTGGTGACCAGACGAATGGTAGTGTCATACCGCTACATGCCCATGGACCTAATAGGCTGGCTCGTGATGAGACCCCCTATCCTCCAACTAGGTCTTGATTTTATTATTTTATGGGTCCCTCCATTTCTTGCTGAGAAGCCTTTTATTGCTTTCTTGGGGATCATTGGTCGAAGCATCTGAAGGTTTTGTTCTTTTGGCTTTTATCTTTTGCCAGCTACTTTTACCCTCTGGGCCTTTAGCCCCTTCTTCCCACAAGGTAAGGTACAACCCTTTGCTAGCTTGGCAAACCCAATGCCCGAACGAGTGTAGGGGATGGATGAGAGGGAAAAATATGAAAAGTGATAAGTATGGTGGGAATGGACGATGACCTTTCATGAACCCACCCAGTGGCAACTCAAACCCTATGGGAACCAACTTGCTAGGGCATCTTGTCATTCCCCCCAAGTGTGGACAAGTGGAAAGGCATAAGATYCAAGCACACGTCAGAAGTAAAAAGAATTAAATGCACATATTCAAATGTTTTGAGAATCAGAGTGACACATACCATGATACCCAGACTCATTACCTCATGGAGCAAGACCCACTCCTGCTGAAGGACTAGGTCGATGGGATGGATGTTGCTGCTGCTGACACGGTGGAGGCGCTGAAGAATAAAGATGGGCCCTCCAGGGCCAGGCTCAAGTCAATATGCCTCACGGTACTCCATCTCTAGGACCTATGGGCCTCGAGACATAATCTCCTTAGTTATCCCTAGGCTAGGGGATAACAATCGTCAAGCATGTGCTAAGTCAACTCGAACCCAACTAGCCTCCAAATACATGGGACAACCCCTCTCCAATGATAAAAAAATAATAAATCAAGAGAAATGCCTCCATGTGTGTGCAAATAGGGGAGAACTAAACTAAAATAATGTGTATCTCCATCATAAAGTGCAATCACAATGTCAAAATATGCGAAGGAGGTCTGTTATCGCACAATCTGTACTTGCCCAAAGCCCAAGGCAAGTGGATGCAAGATTGGCGTAACAGGGGGTGACCTATCATTGTCATCTTAATAGGAAACCCCTTTCTGTTTAGGAGTATATCAAGATTACCCCAGGGGAGACGTCCCCGGTGACCTAAAGGGCTGATAACTAAGGCAAAGATGCAAGAAAATCCCCCTCTCACTGGTCACTCAGTTCAAAAGGTTCTTATGGCTTTTAAGGGATGAAGCAAATGGTAAAATGGAGTGTACCTGCCCAGAACAAGACAACAAGAAAATATAGCAGCTTGCAAGTACAAAAATATGATGTTAGTGCTTCTTAAGACCATGAACCTTCAAAAAATGGGCTAGCTGATATAAAGTTGCAGCAATGTAACAGTTTATAACAGCAATGAGTATTTTATAACAGCTACAATAATTATGCCTTGAAATTGCTTGAAAAAGATAAGAAAAAGTAACTTTGACTAGGCAAATTGACAATAAATTGTCACAAGCAAATTTGGCAATGTTTAGCTAGCACTTAATATCAATTTTGCAGAGAATTTGCTGCAGTTAGATGGCTGTAGCAATCTTTTGTAACAACAACAAATTCTAGTGCTCAAAATTGCAAGAAAACACCATGCAAACTCAACACTTATCTAGTAGATTGATAGGCAATTGTCACAAGTGATTTCCGGATGAGCTAAGTGTGAGTTATGTAGGTGAATGCGGCAATTTAGCATGAATTCGTATGACTGTAGCAATGATTTGCAACAACAAGAAGTTAGCTAAAGAGTTGGTCTAGTTTAGGGTTAACAAAGGTTAGCAAAAGCTTCAAGAAGAAAGGTTTGAGTGTTTGTTTGATCAATCATTCACTTTAATGGTAGACTAGTGCTTTTTAGGGTTTATGGAGTCAACAATAGCAATGGCAAAATTTGGAGAAAAGTAGCAATGATAATACTTTGTCAAAGGAGAAGGGATGGATGGGGGAGGTGTTGGCTACCCAAGGCCTCAAGCATCCAAATCCTAGAGAGAAACTTGCTAGAGAGTAAGGAATCTTAAGCCCTAGTGAGTTTTCCTTCCTTGGACTATTCAAAGAATGTATGCAATAGGCAAGTAGAGTAGAAGTACTAGAGAGCTAGCACATTAGGGCTCTAGTAGCTACTTCTTAAACAAGATGCACTTGGGAAATTTAAACAAGTAGAAGACTATAGGGAGAAAGAAGTAACTTATGTTTCTCTCTTAGGGTTTAAGCAAGCAATTTCATAATCTTTAACATGAAACAAGTAAAATTTACCACAAGCATTCATTAGCATAAACAAATTGCAGATTTTCTACTTACTTCACCAAGAATAATCAAACCAAACCCTAGTTGAAGATCTTCCACCATGAAAAATAGCCAAAATACACCAAGATAAGCCTCTCCAAGAAGTTGCGCACTAGTTATTTCAGCCAATAACCCTTAAAGAGGGTGCAAATTTCAGTCCGCACTAAGTGTGTGATGAGTCATGATGAAAAATGAGAGTAATTTCTCTCTATTTATACAATATCAATGGCCCTTAATTAATTTTAGGTCATTAAAAGGCCGACCTGGCCAAATTACATCAAAAATCCAGTTTTTACATAAATGAAAGTAATTAAACCCTAAAATCATCTCCAAGGGTGACATCATGCCCTTCTAGGGTGACGTTGAGCTCTTAGGGTGGAACGTTGGGCCCCATATGCAGAACGTTTGGCCTCCAAAGGCCCTGGATGATGCCACACGTGCCAACCAACACACAACTGCCCTCATAAATGCAAACCCTAGCTCTGGATGACGTCCAGGGTGATAATGATGACGTCATGGGCTCTCAAGGGTCAACGTCCAGGTGGAAGAGCAAGATCCCCTTGGGTCTAGGTCTACCAGAGTGTCTCCAAGGGCAACGTCCTTCTTTCTTCCCGGTGCAAGTCTCTGATGTCTTCTTTCCCCTACTTGGGGTTACAACATCCATCTATGGGCTTTGAGCCCCATGGAGGTTCGAGCTAATCATTCCCCCGGATGTACCTGTCCACCGACAAAGTCCTACAACAACCACAAGCACGCCCTCCAGGGGTTCATAAGTCACATGGATCATAGCATGTAAATCACATCTAATAATCAAATTATCCAAACATGTGCATCAAACCCCCCTTTACCCAAACAAATGCTTAAAGATGTTATGCAGTTTAACAAGTCAGGTTTGGAGAAGGTCTCAGGGTGTCCTATTGGGCTAATTGTCCTTAAGTTTGGGGTGTTTTCCAGGTGAGAACCAATCTAGGTCATGTAAGTATGTGTGAGGTGGCGTGGGGTAAGTGTTTGGGCATGGGGTGCAATGATAACAGGGAAATGTATATCTTACCTGTGGGTGCCTTTGTAGAGGGTGAGCTGCACCTTGTCATAGATGCCATTCTTTCCTAGCCCATTCAATGCCTTTTATTCTTTGTTTTATTGCTTTTTATCTTTTTCTTTTATGTTTCAAGGGAAGAGCTGAGGGACACTTTCTTGGCTTGGTGACTAGAGGTGACAACGTTACCCACAAGCATTTCACGGAGATGAGAAGGTTGGCTCGTGATGAGACCCCCTTTCTATTGGCTATGCCACCAAGAGCCACTACCCTGGTTTGGTGACCAGATAGATGGTAGTGTCATACCGCTACATGCCCATGGTCATAATAGGCCAGCTCATGATGAGACTCTCTAATACCTTGAGTGTCTATTTATCTTATAGGTACCCTTTTCTTACTGAGAAGCCTTTTATTGCTTTCTCGAGAATCCCTGGGCGAAGCATCTCAAAGGTTTAATTTTGGCTTTTAACTCTTGCAAGCTACTTTTACCCTTTGGGCCTTTAGCCCCTTCTTCCCACAAGGCAAGGTACAAGCCTTCCTAGAGTGGCAAATCCCAATTCCTGAACAAAGGTAGGGGAAAACGAGAGGAATAAAGATGGGAAGTGGTAAGTTTGGAGGGAATGGACGATGACCTTTCATAGATCCACTCAGTGGCAACCCATCCTAAAGGGAGACTAACTTGCTAGGGCATCATGTCACCCTCCCAGGTATGAACAAGTTAAAGAGCATAATTTCCTTGCAAACGTTATGAAATGAAGGAGAATTCAGTCCAACATATTCAAGTGCTTCAATAATCAGAGTGACACATACCATGATACCCGGACTCATTACCTCATGATACCCGGACTCATTACCTCATGGAGCAAGACTTACTGCTACATCAGGACCAGGCTGGTGGGATGGATACTGTTGCTGCTGATAGATGGGCTGCACTGAAGAAAAGAGGGGCCCTCCGGGACCATGTTCAAGTCATTCGACTCTTGGCACTCCATGTCTAGGACCTGTGGGCCTCGAGACATTATCTTCCTAGTTATCCCTAGGATAGGGGATAACATCTAGCTCCAACTCGGGGACATGTGCTCACCGTAGAGCGCATGAGAACCTCAACATCTCTGGTATGACCTGTGCCTGCTAATCTCAACAAAATACATCAGTAATCTTCAGGGTGGTGATATCACCCCTCGCTCATATATGATATAATAAAATAAAGATAATCATGCATATATATACATAATGAAGGAATATAACATGAAAATGAAACTACAACTATACAAACATGATATGCAGATGGTATATACAATGGATGTAAATGCCTGCCTAACTTACCTGTACTTACCTGTGAAGTCAAGTCTTTTTCCCATGGGGTTTAAGGAGGGGTCCACTGATTGGTAATGGACGTTTTCTTCCTTCCAACGTGGATAAATAGTAGGCATCATTGACTGACTTCATTCTGATTCTGAAAGGTCCAAGCCAAAAATGCGCATTCCCTTTAACATTAGTAGGCTCTCCTTTCTTTGTGTCCCACATCCAGACCGTATCTCCCTCTTGATACTCCTTTGCGTCAAACTTGGTTGTTTCTTGTATAACTCTAGTATATTGTCTTGAGGGAGGAGGGTGGGATTCAGCTGTAAGGACTTCTTGTTGGCTTGGTTTGATCAATATGTCATCATCCCCTTTCTTTAGTGACTTGACAGTTCCAACTTCCTTGTCCTTATATTTATCTAAGAGTTGTTGATACTCTTCCTTCTTTGGCCATTGTATCTCATCAAAATCTTCCTCTGAAGTGAAAGGCAAATCCTCTAGAGAAAATATATGAAGGTTTTCCTTGATCGGCTCATGTGTCACACTGGTCTCAACATCATTGTTAATTTCTTGTACATGGGCCTTGGCCATTGGCATATTTGGAAGGTGTTCTATTGTCCCATTCTTCATAGGCACATTGATGTAAGTTAGATCCATCTCTAATGTACCTCCCAACATTGCAACAAATTTCTTGGACAAAAGCATCCCCCACACATCAGGGACGTCCACCACCACAATATCCATATGGATTACTCTCTTGGGATATTTACCAAGGTGTACTTCAACATTCTCAACTACCCCATGAGTGGGTATGGCCCTGAATTCAAAACCGCACACATTCCTATAAGGTGGTGTGTCCTTTAGGCCTAGTTTCTCCATGGCTCTCAAAGACATCATGTTAGCACTTACTCCTGAATCAAGCATACAATTATTAAGACATTTGTTATTCACTAGTAATGTCATGAAGAAGGGTGGGTGTCCATCAAACTGAACCCTAAAATGGTTTGCTTGTAACATAATGGGAGGGTCCATTGGCTCATCTAATACCTTGAAATTTTTTTCGAACCTTTCTTTCATAGATGGAACTTTGATAACTTCCCTCAACAGAATGGTCACATGCATTTTGCCCAATGCACCTTCCAAGTCAAAATTTAAGTCAATCTTGTCAGTTTTGAGAGAATTCTTAGGAAGAAGTATGTTCATAGGCGGAGGTTTTGGTTGTGAAGTTGTAGGTCTAGTAGAGAGAGGTTGGTTCATTCGTTTTTGTCTAGTAAACACTTGGAATTCTTTTTTTTTCAACTTTTGACTCAACTCTTGATCAAGATTATTTATCACCTCCATTCTAGCCTTCCCGACTGCTTCCTTTATGCCTTCTTGATGTTCTTCAAGTGTGATATTTAGGCAACATTGTGGGCCCTCAATGGTATGATCAATAATATTCACTTGGTCCTGTTCACCATTGTTCAAGGGACATTCATGCTCCCAATGTGACTCTCTACATGGCAAGCACCAAGGATTCTCCTCTACCATGTTTGTGGGGGCTAAAGTATTAGGGACTTCTTGATCACTTTTCGGTTTGAAAACTTGAGTCCCCCTTTGGAATTGCCCTTTATAAGGAGGCCTAGGAGCTTGTTGTTGGGCTCTTTCTAAGTTGACAATCCTATTCATCATTAATTCTTGGGTTTTTACCATGCCATCTATAGTCAATTGTAGCTTTTCCAAGCTAGCGCCAATATCTGAAGCAGACTCGACATTGTGGACTATTTTGGTTTTAGCATCCATTTTGATTCTTGGGGAGGAGAAAGGTTCCACTTTGGATGATGATAGGTTATCTTCAATTTTTGTAGCCATCTCTTGGGCCTCTTGGATCGTCCTAGGAGTTTTGTCTCTAAGGAGAAAACCTATTTGTCCTGTAAAGGCTTTGGTGTAAATAAAGAGAAGGAAATTGTTTGCAGGGTGATGGCTTGTCGGGATCTGTTGTATCAACCTTTCTAATTTATCATTAAATTCCCTAACAGTTTCATTCTTAGCTTTTGTGATATTATCGAGCCTTATCAGTAACATGTTAGGGTCTTCCTTGACACTCCATCGTTTGAGGAACACTTCCTCTAATTTATCTATGGATGTAATACTAGTGTCAGGGAGACCATTATATCATCGTCTGGCGCCATCATAGAGGGTAGCAGAGAACAATTTCATAGCTAAATCTTCGGCATCATCACTGATGGAATGAAGCTGAAAGAAGGCCCAAAAATTTCTCATATGATCCTCAACGCTGACTACATCATTACCAGTGAACTTAGGCAACCATTTCTCATACCTAGGGGGCATTTTCCTAGGGTATCCTGTAATGTTTGTCATGTCTAACGGTTTGAAAAGCTTGGATGACCATTGTTTCTGGTTATTAGCTTGATTTGGATTAACGGTCTGAGTCCGAGCATTAGACATCGTATTGAAGGGAAGATTACCTCCAACCAATGATTTTACTATAGGAGAGTCTCGTGGAGGCTTTCTTCTGTAAGACCTGGGAGGATTGGTATACCTCCCTGAACTCAGTGGAGTCGCCAGATAATCTTCTTGAAATTATCAAAGGGATGAGGTGATCACTCTCAGTGGAGTCGCCAGGTAAGCTTTGTGAAGAAAAGGCTTTGAGGGAAAGGCTTACCGAAAAAGTGTTGTTGAGGAATATTGACTCAGTGTTCCTCGACAACGACGCCAAAATGTTATCGCACAATCTGTACTTGCCCAAAGCCCTAGGCAAGTGGATGCAAGATTGGTGTAACAGGGGGTGCCTGTCACTGTCACCTTGATAGAAAACCCCTTTCTGTTTAGGAGTATATCAAGATTACCCTAGGGGAGACGTCCCCGGTGACCTAAAGGGATGATAACTAAGGCAAGGATGCAAGAAAATCCCCCTCTCACTGGTCACTCAATTCAAAAGGTTCTTATGGCCTTTAAGGGATGAAGCAAATGGTAAAATGGAGTGTACCTGCCCAGAACAAGACAACAAGAAAATATAGAAGCTTGCAAGTACAAAAATATGATGTTAGTGCTTCTTAAGAGCATGAACCTTCAAAAAATGGGCTAGTTGATATAAAGTTGCAACAATGTAACAGTTTATAACAACAATGAATATTTTATAACAACCACAAGAATTATGCCTTGAAATTGCTTGAAAAGGATAAGAAAAAGTAACTTTGACTAGGCAAATTGATAATAAATTGTCACAAGCAAATTTGGCAATGTTTAGCTAGCACTTAATATCACTTTTGCAGAGAATTTGCTCCAGTTAGATGGCTGTACCAATCTTTTGTAACAACAACAAATTCTAGTGCTCAAAATTGCAAGAAAACACCATGCAGACTCAACATTTATCTAGTAGATTGATTGGCAATTGTCACAAGTGATTTTCGGATGAGCTAAGTGTGAGTTATGTAGGTGAATGCGGCAATTTAGCATGAATTAGTATGGCTGTAGCAATGATTTGCAACAACGACAAGTTAGCTAAGGAGTTAGTCTAGTTCAGGGTAAGCAAAGGTTAGCAAAAGCTTCAAGAAGAAAGGTTGAGTGTTTGTTTGATCAATCATTCACTTTAATGGTAGACTAGTGCCTTTTAGGGTTTATGGAGTCAACAATAGTAGCGGAAAAACTTGGAGCAAAGTAGCAATGGTAATTCTTTGTCAAAGGAGAAGGGATGGATGGGGGAGGTGTTGGCTACCCAAGGCCTCAAGCATTCAAATCCTAGAGAGAAACTTGCTAGAGAGTAAGGAATCTTAGGCCCTAGTAAGTTTTCCTTCCTTAGACTATGGAAATAATGTATGCAATAGGCAAGTAGAGTAGAAGTACTAGAGAGCTAGCACTTTAGGGCTCTAGTAGCTACTTCTTAAACAAGATGCACTTGAGAAATTTAAAAAAGCAGAAGACTATAGGGAGAAATAATTAACTTATGTTTCTCTCCTAGGGTTTAAGCAAGCAATTTCATAATCTTTAACATGAAACAAGTAAAATTTACCACAAGCATTCATTAGCATAAAGTTTAAACAAATTGTATATTTTCTACTTCACCAAGAATAATCAAGCCAAACCCTAGTTGAAGATCTTCCACCATGAAAAATAGCCAAAATACACCAAGATAAGCCTCTCCAAGAAGTTGCACACTAGTTATTTCAGCCAATAGCCCTTAA
>JZKD02S1678495.1:116530-127832 GCA_000966675.3 Picea glauca | reverse complement strand
GAGGTTTTATTTTTAGGATTTTATCTTTTGCCAGCTTTCTTTTACCTTCTGGGCCTTTAGCCCCTTCTTCCCACAAGGAAAGGTGCAACCCTTAAATGATTGGTCAACCCAATGCCCGGACAAGTGAAATGGGGTAGATGAGCGGGAAGCAAGATGAAAAGGTGGTAATATGAAGGGAGTGGACGATGACTTTTCATAAATCCCCCCAGTGGCAAACCAAAACCTACAGGCACAGGCTTGCTAGGGCATCTTGTCATTCCCCCCAGACATGGTCAAGTGGAAAAGTATAAGATCCAAGCATTCGTTAGAAATAAAAGGAATTAAATGCACATATTCAAAGGTTTTGAGGATCAGAGTGACACATACCATGATACCCGGACTCATTACCTCATGGAGCAAGAACCATCTCTGACACAAGATTAAGCCGATGGTGATGGATGATGCTGTTGCTGGCAAAATAGAGGTGCTGAAAGGGAGAAAAGATGGGCCCTCCAGGGCCATGCCTAAGTCGATCTGGCTCTCGATACTCCATGTCTAGGACCTGTGGGCCTCGAGACATAATCTCCTAGTTATCCCTAAAAGTGGGGATAACATGGTGCACCCAATGTGGGAATTGGTTGCTTGATTATGGGAGGTACCTACCTAGGAGGAGTGTTGGGCACTTGGGCAAAGACACTTAGCCCTAGGAGCTTGGGACTATGTGATATACACCTTGGAGGTTGGACACTTGACTTGAGGATTGCTTGGGTTGAGGAGCATACTTCATGGAGGTTGGTGATGGATGCGAGCATATATGTTGAGAAGGAGCATCGGAGGTTTGTGACCAAATTGTCACACATGAGAGTAGCATTGGGCACATGGGAGGGTATGTGGCACACAGTTAGAGGAGGAACACCTTGCATGAGGACACTTGGATAGTAGACCACCATGGAAGAGGGAGCATGGAAATAACATCTTGTTGGAGAGTGCAACATCTTGGAGGAGGGGCGTTGAGCCCAAGGAGGATCATGCTTGGAGGGAATTTCACCTTGGGGGTTGAATAAACCCTAGTCTGACACATGTACATCCTTGTATTGTAGAGTGCTCCATGTGGGGTTGCCTTGTTGGTTATTTGTATGGACATGTGTCCTTATTTTATGTTAGCCTCCCTCACCACCTACTTGTATATATAAGGGAGGAGAGAGCTCTTGTATTCATTATCATCATTGTACTCTTCTTTGTATTTGTCTTGGAGACATTAGGGTTCACAAGGAAACCCTAGGAGAAGATAAGGAGAGAGAGAGAGAGAGAGAGAGAGAGAGAGAGAGAGAGAGATGTCTTGGATGTTTTTGAAGAGATTTCTCTTGTGATGCTAGGGTTTGCTTTTGTGATCTTAGGGTTTGAACTATGCACATAAACCCTAGAGAAGAACATGATGTTGGAGGTGATGATAGTTCTTGTGGCTCTTGTTGTAGCACTAGGGTTTCTACCCTAGTAGAAGACATGGAGAGTGGAGCAAATGCCTTGCATGATTTTGGTGCCTTGTTTTTTTGGATGTAAGATTAGGACAAGATCATGGAGAGATACGCTTGATGAGTCTTGAGCTTGGTGTGAGGTCTTGCTTGGAAGAAGACTCAATTCTTGTATTCTTGATATTCGATGGAGGTCTTGGTGCTTGTGTTCATACAAAAGTTGAAGACCTAGGGTTTGAGTCCATTCTTGTATTCTTGATGTTCCATGAAGGTCTTGGTGCTTGTGTTGATACAAAAGTTGAAGACCTAGGGTTTGAGGACTCAAACCCTAGGATGGACATGTATATTTGGTGGCTAACATTAGAGTTGTTTTGCCATGTAATTGTGTAATGCAACATGGCTAGGGTTTGCAAACCCTAAGGAAGACAACCGTGCTAGTGTGATGCAAGCTTGTTGTTGAAGCCAAGGAGGACTTGCTAGTGTTGATGCTAGCTTGTTGTGGATCTTTGGTGGTGGCTAAGGTTTTCATGGTTTCCCTAGCTAGGGTTTTGGAGAACTTAAAGATTGTACCATCTTGTGATAAGCTGTGAGTATGTATATGTACTCCTTTTCTTCTATATATATAAATAATTTCCAGTTGTTCAAAATTGTGTAATTGCAGATTTGATTTTCAGCTTGCATTGTCTTCTTGATCAGGTAATTTTCAGCACTTATTGCTCATGTTGATTTGACATGTTTAAGGATTGAAATTGTTGAGTGATTTAACATATAATTGGAAGATAAGAGAATAGATTTTCTGCTGTAATAAAGTGATTTTCAGATCTGGTATATGTTGAAACTTGTTGGCATATGTTTGTTATGTTTTCTGTTGGGTTGAAGTGATGAAATATTATCCTTTGTTTGATGCTGTAAACTAATATTTGAGATCAGCCCTAAGGCTGAAGTTCAAAGGACTATATCCGGGAAACCTTTGGTATGAGGTGGAATTTCTAAATTTACAATAAAATTCATAGAGCAATAGAGCACAGAAATTCTAACATGCTATTGGAGCTATTATGGCTAAGATCGCTTTTTTGTGAAGACGGGGTTGGTATTGCAGCTTGCTACTTGGGATTGGTACTTGACCTTGTTGAGTTTGATTGCGTGGTGAAACCCTAGTGTGCTTGAGATGAGCACTTGCACCCGTGAAGGGTTTGATGGGTTGTAACCCTAGTTGCTCTTGTGATGAATCATGAGAGTATGTTTTCACCTGTGATAGGTGATAGATCTACTACATGGATGGTTGTTATGGACTTATTTTCAGCAGGTGTGATGCCTAGGAGGACTTGTGACATGTCACTGATTTGTTCTAGGGGAAGCCTATGAGAATCTTTCTTCATTTTTCATCTCAAGGTCTCAACCTGTATTAAAGGGATGATGAAATTTGTTAGGAACTCTTTTGTATCTATACCCACTGAGGTATTTCATAATATAGGCTCAAGATGGTTGGAAGGGGAGGAGTGTAGGTAGGTAATTTAGTTATTTATTATTGTTGGACCATAATTAGGAGAGTTACCGCTCAAACTCTCGCCTACGAGGAAAATTCCTAACCTCAACGGGAGAGCCTAGAGGAAAATCTCAGGCAAGCCACCCGCTGTCACCTCGGTGGCCTTGCCCCACTTTTCAGACTAAAAAAAGAAAAAGCTTTCCTAGTCTAGGGAGGAAACCCTATAAATCAATCAAGCTAAATTGTTGTAAAGGATAAGTGTCTTCCTAGCTTGAATTGATAATGAGATCTAGTTACCAATATCCAATTTGCTTTTAATGTTAGAAGGAAGATTAAGTATGCAAAGTGTTTATTAAATAACTTAGATTGAAACAAGCTTCAAGTGAAGTATGAGTTAATAAATGTGATTGTATTCTAGAATGCTGGAAACAACTTTGAACAAGCGTGGCAAAACAAGTAAAATAGATTTGCTTATGACCACATCAATTATGTATCATCAGGAATGCTCAAAGATAATAGCAACAACACATGTAATCAGTGGCTCAACCTGAAATTAGACAATTATGACATTAAACCAATTTATGTTGTATTTGCAAGTTACCGTGAATATCTAGATTCCAGATTTAGATCCATTCATCAGACTCAATATGATAAACATAATTGGATGCAAAGATGCTTAAGTGTGAAGAGTATTAGCATCACCATATGTTTCCAACTATAAAGTTTGTTAAGTGCTAGAATTTATGAAACATTGCCAAGTTTATGAGAGTTGTTGAATCACCAGATTTAAGAAATGAGAATTGTTGCATAGCACAGCCACTAATCAGCTGTATTTATTAGGCATTTAGCACTGTTTTTATGCAACAGATTTAGGACAGCATTCATTACCCATATTTAGATCATGTTTCAACTTTCAACGCATAATTCAACCAGCAATTGCAATGAAATATTGACCAATTTAAGAGTTCGTTTGCGCATGTTAGGCATCCATTAAACCATCAAGTATATGTGAAACATAATTCCGACATAATACTTCAAATTTCCAGCATATTTAGACAAACGTCAAGCTCAAAATCACCTTAAGTGTGTTTAGAAGTATGCATCAAGGAGAAGATTTAGACATGTGTTCTCATCCATATATTCCAGCAATAAGTGTAAAATATCAGCACATTAACACATTTAGATTATTGCACCAATGGATCAAAAGATATCCAACAAATAAACCTTGATTAGAAATAGTTTCCAGCCATGAATTACCGATATCACATGAGACGTTGAGCCATTTAAACAAATCGTTCCACACATTATGCCATCGATTTAGTAGATGTGAGGGTTAAGATTACTTAGTGCACAAAACGTTGGCTATTAGCAAGTCTTAAGATCAAGTTGTTAAGCCTTCTTTACCATCAACCTTTAAATGTGCTAGGTGTGATTACCAATGACTTAAACAAATTATTCAAAACCCATTATGCCACAAGTAATTATCTTTTTGTTTCCAACATTTAAAATTAGATGATATCAACTCAAATGAAAGACAATTTGAATTATGTTAAGCACAGTTAAGTTTTGCTCATTCATATAACTTAGATCTGTCCAAAATATTCAAATTTAACCAAGATCCAAGTTTTTTTTAACTAGTCAAATACTCATTGAAAGCATGAACTAGTAAAAATTATGCAAATCATTATTAGATCCAATGCTTAAAGAAAACGATTTAGCACAAACCATTCAAATCTAAGCTAGATCTAAGGGGGTTAGCCACAAGATTTGAGCTTCGCAATCTAAATCTAAAGAAAACGACTTTGAAAACCCCTAGATCGAAATAAACAAAATAAAAGGGGAGCAATTTTGTTAATGATGTGGTTAAATATGCAAGGAAGACCGATGCCTACCTCATTTGGGCTATGGGGGACTCTTGATCAAATCTCGAGTGATGTTCTTGTATCTTTACTATTTGAAGTCACTAGCAGCTTCAAGGATTGCTTAGTAAGCTTCAGACTTGGATACTTGAGACACTAAATGAATCTAAAGGAAGACTAATCCTATGAAGTCTTAGCCTAAGTACTGTAATATGAAATTTAAAGTAAGCCTAAGGTAAGAGAATAGAACCCTAAGATATCTATGCTCAATACAATAAGTCTAAGGCTAGAATTTCACAAGGAAAAGAGATAGGGGACATCCATTTCCTTACTTGCTTTGCTTAATGTTGCAGTAGCTCTTTTCTTCCTAGAAACCTGCAATATCAAATACTCTCTATGATAGCTCTATAACATATGCTCAGGAAATAGACAAATCTCACACAAGAGCTTTTGCAAGGCAAGCAAATTGTTCCAATTAATTTCCAAGTTCTTCCATAAGTTATCCATCACATTACCTACCCTTAGGTTAGTGACCTTGGAAATACCTCTTGTCTTAGGATTTATTAAGGTTGCCCCCCCATGGTAAACTTAGGAAAATTCGAAAATTAACTTATGTTATAATGTTGCTAGAAGAGATCACTTGATATGTATTATGTATCACCTAATGACTTGTAAGGAGGCTAGACCCACCACTATAAGTGGGTGCCTTGCATTCAGATCCATGTACATGCATCGGGGGTGGTGGCATTTATGCCTTGGGATCTGTGTACCATGCCTCAAGATTTGTGTACTTGCTTCGAGATCCGTGATATTGCATCGAGATCCATGATATTGCCTTGGGATTTGTGTACTAGCATACATATTACAGACACATACATCTACATTGGGATATGTGCCATTTTTCTTGGGATTCGTGACACCACATTTAGATACGTGTCACTACATTGTGATCCGTGATAGTGCATTGGACGATGGCATGGACTCCACATGATTATCATGTGCCAAATGGACCATTCCTTGAGGGCACACTTGCTCATTTGGACCATTTCTTGAGGTTGTTGAGGTGGTTAGAGAACATATTTTGAGGGTGGTCAACTTTAGGGGTAGTTATCTTCTGACATAGTACCAAAAATTCCACTAGATCAACACCCTTAAACCCAATATGGTCGTGGGATTTCTGAAATGTGGTAATAGAAAATCAAGCAAAAAATTGATTTAGTTATAGTGCTACTGAAATATGCCGCAAGAATTTATTTTCTGCGTTTGACCACTCAACGCCCCACTTTTTGGAGCCACACATATGAGTCGTTAGAACACGTGGAGGGTGCATTTTCTCTCTTTTAGCGACACGTGTGGGTGGTTAGAGCCCATTCACGAGGGCACATCACCTTTTGGACCATTTGACTTCTCTTGGTGGTTTTTGCACATGGTATTGAGAGTGCCACTTGTTTTAGCTCATGTTTTTGCTTGAGCACATTGTATTATCACATGGTATTATACTAGCACATGTTTTTTTACCCATGGTTTTTGTGAGGTGCCTTATTTATATAATGAGGGCTCCTCTCTCATTGTATATGTTGGAAATCAACTGGAAGAACTTGCTGGCTTAACAGAAGCTCTTGTGTGATATTTGTCTTTTCTTTGAGTATGTTCTAGTGCTATCATAAAGGGTATTTGATATTGCAAGTTACTAGGAAGAAAGGAGTTGTTAGAAGTTACAACATCAAGCAATGCATTTGAGGTAATGGATGTCTCTTATTTCTTTTCTTTGTGAAATTCTAAGCTTAGGCTTATTGTATTGAGCATAGATATCTTATAGTTTTATTCTCTTATGTTAAACTTAGTTTAAGTTTCATATTGTAGTACTTATGCTAAGTCCTCATAGTATTAGTCTTCCCTAGATTCTTGTAGTGTCTCAAGTATCCGAGTTTGAAGCTTATTAAGCAATCCTTGAAGGTGCTAGTGACTTCAAACATAAAAGATAGAAGAACATCACTCAAATTTGGATCAAGTGTCCCCAATAGCCCAAGTGGGGTAGGCACTGGTCTTCCTTTGCATTTTAATCACTCATTTAAATTTTTCCCCTTTTATTTTGTTTGTTGCAGTCTAAGGGTTTTCAAATTCATTTCCTTTAGATCTAGATTGCTAAGTTCAAATCTTGTGGCTAACCCCCTTAGATCTAGCTTAGATTTGAATGGTTTGTGCTAAATTGTTTGCTTTAAGTGTTGGTTCTAATAATGATTTGCATAAATTCCACTAGTTCATGCTTTCAACAAGTATTTTATTAGTTAAAATAAACTTGGATCTTGGTTAAATTTGAATATTTTGGATAGATCTAAGTTATATGGATGAGTAAGCTTAAGTGTGCATAGCCTAATTCATATTTTCTTTCATTTGCGTTTATATCATCTAATCTTAAATGCTGGAAACACAAAGATAATTACTTGTGGCATGATGGGTTTTGAATAATTTGTTTAAGTCATTGGTAATCACACCTAGCACATTTAAAGGGTCGATGGTAAAGAATATTGTTATCAGAACCAGACTGAAATTGGCAAAATCGGCCGACTTGACTGGTTTCGAGGCCTTAATGATCCGGTTTGGGGTTTTGGACTGTTTTTGGCTAGTTCTGTACAGAACCGACCGGTTTGACACTGTTGCTGCCTTTATACACACTTGGGATATTGTGGAAGAAATCCTCAATCCACTTAGTGTGTCCTTGGGGGCAAGTCTTGATTCAAGGTGCTGTCACCCGATCCTTGACTCCTTCGTCTAGGCCAACTTCTAACGAAGCCAAGGGGGGTAGTCCCTAACAAAAATACTATGGCTTTTAAGCTAATCTAAGCAAAAGAAACTACTCTAGGAGTTTATTGCAGAATAACACATTTTAAGTAGAGCATTCAACACATTCATTTGATAGACAAGATAAGCATTGATAACAGAAAAGATGTCCAACCATAGAAGATACATGCACAATAAAGTAAAGGATACAATATCTGCAAGTGTTTAAACAATTATTAGACAATCGCCATATCATGAAAGAAATACTGCTCATAAAGCAAAAGGTTGCGAAACATGAGACCAATGCCTTAAAAGTATCGTGGGTAGTTGTTGAACGCGTATTTTATTAAGTTTTACTGATGGTAGATTAATGAGAAAAAGTTTTACTTGCATGGAAAATAAAGTGTTTGAGAAACAAGATGTGGCCTCTTTAGAGGTTATCTCTTTGTTTGGAAATGTGCTGAGAACCTACCGAAGCCCCAAAGGCTCCACCAATAAGTTCACTAGGGGTGCCGGATGTCCAAAACGGGTGGGAAACTAAGTCCCGAGAGGGCCCGCCTTACTTCACACACTCCCCCTGTTGACCACCTATTTCGACTAGGGGGTCAATTCCATGTGCCATGACGCTATGTACCTGATGGTGCGACTAAGTTAAAGACTTACTGGTTCTACAAGATAATTTTGGCCTCGACACTTCTTTTTGTAATTGGAATTTCCACTCCCCTGCGTGGGATAATAATGTAATAGGTCTGCATGGATCATACTTTAGGTGAGTTGCCTAGGACTTTATCATTAGGGAAGTCCATTCATCAAGTGTTTTATTTCCTCAGGTAATTAATTTGGCCTAACCAGCCTTTTTAATTACCCTTGAGTTTTTCACTCCCACAATAATCCTCCAAAGTGGTGAAAGGTGTTCTAATGATCGAGCCCAATGGGTGACTAGGGTCTAGGAATATTGTAAATGACCATGCTAGACATCTCCTAGAGTCTTGGAGAATTTCGTCGAGTCTAAGTAGTTTTTTTAATTTTTTAAAATTACCCAATTAATGGTAATTTTAATTAAATTTGACGTAAAAATGTAAAAACTAGGTCTTTGGGGATTTTGATAGGGGTATGAGTACTCAAAAGAAATGGATTGAGACTCCCTACACCCTTGGACCAAGTTTCAACTCAATTGGACAAGTTTTGCTAGGTCATTGTCCATGAGGAGTCCAAGTCAGTCCAAGTCAGCAATTTAATTGCTTTAAATTGACAAAGTCAAAATGTCAATTTTTTGTAAAAAATAAGCAAAAATGTTTGAGAGAGAGTGGGAAAGGTTTCCTAACCTTTTTCCTAAGTTGGAAAAGTAATTTTTCACTTAAAGAACCCCTCCTTGCTTAGCCAACAACTTAAAGTGGTGTTCCCTTGCTAATTGACATGTGGGAATTAAAAAGAAGTGAAAAAAACCACCTAAACCCTAATTTCGCCCTCCTTGGTGTTTAACTTAATGTTTTACCATAGGAAAAGGTGTTTTCCCCCTTTCCTCACTCAACCCTCAAATACTAACTTACCAAAACCCTAAAAGTGACTCTTCCTTGACTTTGTCTATTTCTCTTGGATGTGTGACACTTGTAACTCATCCAAGAGGGGTCTTTCTCCTCTCCCAAGTATAAAAGAATGCTCACCCCCCCATTTCACATCTACTCTCAGCTATTGTTACTATGCCAAAATCTCTCCCACTCCTCTCTCTTTCTCTTCTTGTTCTTATTCTTTCTTCTCAAGATTATGGCAAGTATTTGCTCAAGCTTGCTTCTATTCTAATAAAGAAATCTTTGGAGGATCCATGGTGTTGAGAGTCTTTTTGGTGCCATCTACTATTGAGGTGATCTTGTTCTAGTTCTCTTTCTTGTGCATGGTTTAGTTATAGATCTAGAGTAGGAACTCCAAGCAAAGTATTTTGCTTGGTAGATTTGTGGTAGTATTATCATAGATTTAGTGAAGTGTTTATTTGGGTATTGCAAAGTATTTTGTTTTACCATCTAGATCTACTCACATCCTCTCTATTTTTGTAGCTTTTCTCACAAGATTTGCAGGTTACCTAAGGGTTTATGTGAAGATTTCAGATCTGGAAATTTTCCGTTTCACCCACTTAAAACCTCTAAATATTTCTATTCTTTATTTCCGTTCTTTTATATATTTCTTTTGGCATTCTAACATACTTGAATAGAGCATTGAAACATATTATACTTGTTGATTTTTACACAGAAAATTTCTGGTTTGTTCTAACAGAATTTTTTCCAAGATTTTGGTCTTTTTTGCAGCTTTTCCAGCAAGTTTTGCTTGCTGATTTGTTGCAGGTCTGAACCAATAAGGAGGTGCTACAACCCATTTGGGGCCATAAAACATCCAAGAGTAACCTCCTAAGCTAGGGTACTGAATACCTTCTTTTTCCTCTACTTTCTCACATTGTAAGCAAGCCCCAAGAGAGTCTCTAGGGCTTGCATTTCTCAAGTTTATTTAAATTTTTGCAATTGTTTTATTTCTTTTGCCTACACCTAGCAAAGAGGTTTGGCTTTGCCACCCATGCTATATCGTAAGGCTAGGATTTAGATTTTATTTTCTGTTTTAAGCATTTATTTTGCTTCCCCACTTGTCCTTAAGACAGGGTTGTGTGGCTAGGTTTACTTATTCCTTTTCAAGTTAAGTTATTTTCTTGCATTTTTTTGCCTACACTTAGCAAAGAGGCTTGGCTTTGCCACTCATGCTATATCGTAAGGCTAGTTTAGCTTGTTAGATAGTTCCATGGTTTATGTTTCATGCTTCTAGTTCTTTTCCTTTCAAGTTCATGTGAATATCTCACTAGTTAGAAGCATATCTTTACCTTGCTTAAGCCCTTGGAGGCATTTTTCCTTTTCTTGTACATTTTATTTAAGCACTTGTCATTTCATTTTGCTCAATCTTTCAACACAAGTAAATTTTGATTGCTTAATCAATCTATTTAGGCTCTAGGGGAATCAATTTTCTTAGCCTAATTAGATCACCCATTACTGATACAACTTTAGTTACCAAAAAGGAGGCTTGTGGAGGTGACTTGGGGTGCTAGATCAGGTATGATCTCACGGCACTAGGTGTCCCCCTTATTGAACACCCAAGTTTTCCAGGTTGACCTGTGGAGCTAGGGTAAGGCCTTGTTTGCCTTGCTTCTTGAGCACCCAACAGTCCTTTTGGCCTGGTATCCTCGTTTTCTAGGGATAACTAGGAGATCATGTCTCGAGGCCCACAGGTCCTAGACATGGAGTAGCGAGAGCAGGTTTGACCTGAGCATGGCCCTGGAGGGCCCATCCTTCTTCTTCTTCGCCAGAATTGTCTTGTCAGCAGCAACAACATCCATCACCATCGGCTTGGACATGCATCAGAGAAGACTCTTTCTCCATGTGGTAATTGGTCCAGGTATCATGGTATGTGTCATGTTTGATCATTATAACTTTCTTATATATGCATAAGGTTCCTTACATTTCTGACAACTGCTTGGATCTTACACTAACCCGCTTGACCATTGTTGGGGGGAATTAACGGGGTGCCCTAACAAGCTTGTATCCATAGGTTTTGGTTAGCCACTAGGGGGGATTTGAAGAGCCATCATCCGCTCCCATCATACTATCATTTTACATCTTATCTCCCATACATCCATCCCATTCCCCTAGTTCAGGCATTAGGATGACCTATTTGAGGGGTTACACTTTGTC
>JZKD02S1678495.1:0-27987 GCA_000966675.3 Picea glauca | reverse complement strand
CCCAGGATAAATGTTGTGTCTATTGTGGATGTGTATTTCTCAGTGATCTTGTTCATATTATGCTCTTATCTTTTGAAATGCAAAGAACTATAATATCAGCATAAAACATTAACAGCATACATATGTGCTTCAAACTTCTATGTATGCTATTCCGTTGAAAGGAGTTGTCATTATCCTATGTATCGAATGGTTTGATACCTTTGACATATTTATCATGGGTATTTGACATCAATTTATTAAGTTTTCTTCAAATGGATGACAATTTCATCTCCTCTCTTCCTCTTCTCCCAACTTCTAAAATTTTCCATTAAGCTCGATTTTATATATAAAATTTTAAGTTATAAATTTTTTTAATTATATAATATTACTTCATTGCACTTATCCCGAAGACAGACAACCCAACTAGATTTGAGATCTTTTTCCCAATATCACTATGCAATAGTATATATAAGATCATCTCTAAAATTATCTCACGCAGACTAAAAGAAACTCCCTCAAAACAGATTTCTTTGAAGTAGTTTGGCTTCCTCGAAGGATGCCAAATTCATGAGGCGATTGGTGTTGCTCAAGAAGGCTTTCACTCTATAAAAACAAAAAACTTGAAGGCCATGATAGCCAAAGTAAGCCTTTTCAAGGCCTTCGATAGAGTCAATTGGCTCTTCCTTTAGCTTATACTCATTCATTTGGGTTTCAACTTATACTTTGTGGCTTGGTAATGGCATGCACTAGCTTTTTGACTTTTGCAGTTTTAATCAATAGGTTGGCTTCACCCTTCAAATGTGAAAGAGGCATTCAAGAGGGATGTCCACTCTCCCCTTTGCCCTTCCTCCTAGTAGTAGAAGGCTTAAGCAGGGCTCTCAAGGTAACATCAACAAACGACTCTTTCAAAGTTATCTTAATTGACAACTCTTGTTGTATTTCTCATTTACTTTTTGTAGATGACATCCTAAGTATTTGTGATGGCTCCAAGTGTATGGTGGATAAACTCAAGGAAATTTTAGACTTGTTTTGCACAACTACGGGTATGATTATAAATTCTTCCAAGTCTTTGGTAATTAGTTGGGGCCTCTATGAGCCTGAGAAGCACTATATCAATGATATTTTCCCTTTCATGGCCTTTGCCTTTGAGATTGGGTTTAAGTACCTAGGTTTCCACCTTAAGGATAGCCAATATCTCAAGGGAGATTGGCAATGGCTCATAGCCAAGATTGAAAAAAAACTGAACTCATGGTCCAACAGGTGGCTATCACGCGGTGGGCACTTAGTCCCAGTAAAATTAGTCCTTGAGTCCATCCCTATATATTGGATGTCTCTTGCTTGGATACCGAAAGGGATACTTGACGAAATCCGACAACTTTGTTACCATTTTATCTGGACAGGAGACTGGGAGAAGAAGGGAATGGCTCTAGTCTCTTGGAGAAACCTAGCCATCCTAAAGAGCCAAGGGGAATGTGGACTAAAAAACCTGTTTCTTTTCTCCAAAGCCTTCGCAGCCAAGAATGTCTGGAGGCTTATCCAAGGAAAAGGTTTTTGGGCACAAACAATAAAGGATAAGTATCTTGGCCCCCTCTCCATCGAAGACTGGGTCCAGTCCCCAAATAAAAGAGTCTAGAATTCTTCTATCATTTGGAAAACCACTATCGCCGCTTTCCCCTTAATTGGGAATTGGTTAATTTGGAAGGTTGGAAAGGGGCACAAGCTCCAACTTGTCCTTGACCCCTGGATTGGAAGCAAAGATAAGC
Source organism: Picea glauca (assembly GCA_000966675.3). Classification (NCBI taxonomy): domain Eukaryota; kingdom Viridiplantae; phylum Streptophyta; class Pinopsida; order Pinales; family Pinaceae; genus Picea; species Picea glauca. The sequence continues at coordinate 26,245 of JZKD02S1678495.1, read as the reverse complement.
ACAAATTGCTCATCCCCCTCATACATGACCTCCGATTAAAAGGTTTCTACACTCTTCGTCACATTGCAAGAGGTCAAGTGATAAACTTCAGACAACAACAATGGATATCTTGGAGATATTTGGATCTCAATGAGGAATATGCCATGATATGAAACTCCTACATAGACTGTCTTCGAAAGTGTAGTGTCTTCATCAATGAAGAGGAGGATGAACTCCTTTGGTTCGCAACCCCCTCAGGGGGATATGAACTCAAACTTGGATATAAATCTTTGGCCATGGAAGGTTTCAACCAGCCACCACTCTAGTGGTGGAAAACTCTTTGGAAATACAAATGTCCTTCAAAAGCTAAATTTTTCTTGTGGATTCTTCTAAACAATAGAGCCTTAACTTGGGATCTGCTACAAAAAGGAAGCTAGGAGGGCCCTAGAAGATGCAACTACTGTGAATCAAATTTGGAAAAAAACAATCACCTCATCCTCTCTTGCCCCTTCACAAAGCAGGTTTGGAAGAAAATTGAAGGACTTACTGGCTTGAAATCCAAATGGCAAGGGGACTTAATTGAAGTAGATTTAAGGACTTGGCATAAAGACAAGGAAACAAAAGCATACAAAGTCTTGCCTCTCACATTGGCCTAGGGAATCTGGTTAGCAACAAACACGATTTTTTTTAGAATAAGGACACTTTTCCTTTCAAATGTGCTTCCCAAAGTCTCAATATTTTAAGTGTCTTCCCCCAATTCTCCTCCATCGCTCATTGTGCTCGGAGCTCTAATATAAACATTGACAATAAAATTCCCTGGGCATTTTTTGATGGAGCCTCATAAGGCGCTCCACCTAAGGGAGGAGCAGGACGAATAATCTACTTCTCACAAAATCATTTCCTCAATTTCAAAGCCAGTACTGGTCATTCTTCAAACAACCACAGTGAACTCACAACCCTTAAATTGGTTTTAATCCTTGCTTTTGAAAAGAAATTTCTCAAATATAGGTCCCTGGGGACTCCCTCCTTGTGATCCAATGGATGAAAGACAATTCTAAGATAAGAAACTTCATGCTACAGCCTCTATTTCGAGACATCATGCAATTGCAATCTTCTTTCACTCACATCACTTTTGCTCACGTATACAGGGAAAAAAACATGGAAGTTGATAAACTTATCCAAGGACGGCCTGGAGATGCAAGAAGGCACTTGGGAGATCAAAGAGTCCCTCCAAGGACACATTTCTTCTTATTTTCATAAATCATGGCTTTAAGATTCTCATTGTATCAAAGCTGATTTATTGAAATATTTTCATACTGTTTGAATGCTACAGAAAGAAATAAAGAAATGTCTGAGCTATGTTGATGTTATGTAGTACTGTGGTATTGTTTCTTTTTGTTTATAATTGTAATTAGCTGCTGCTAGGGAGGCTTAGTAGAATAATAATTCAACACTATTCACAAGCACATTCATGAACACTTATTCCTCTGGAAATTGCCCACCAACTGGGTACAGGAGAGGGATGTTCCACCCAACCATAGTCTCCCCGTTGCACAAGTTCTCTCTGCAATAGAGGCCACCCCCGAGTTAAGACTATGAATCCACAAGACCAAACTTTTCCTATGGTTGGCTCTAATTCTCTTCTCACAACCCAATTTCCATGTTCACAGTCAATATTTACACCTATAGCAATTCCAATCCACAACCCTCTTCCCCATCAACCTACACAACCCAAGGAATGGGATCACCTTCTCTACTCAACAGTCCATCAGGCTATCCCACTTCCCTTCAGAGCTCCAACATAGGCTTGCCAGGAAATCTCATTGTTGGGATTATAGAAATTATCTCCAAACAACCACAACTCTGACATAATTTGTGGTTGTAGCTTTCCATAATTCGATTACAGTATGCTCATGATAGTTCGCTTAGGGATAAGTCTCTCAATTTCCCCCAATCGAATAATAGTTCGTAGGGTAATTTGAACTTCTAATAGTTTGGGCTCTCTGTTAATTTGCATGACACCCAAATATTCAAACTCTTTCCTCGAACCCTTCAACCGAATAATAGTTCACTTGCATGAAAAAATGGTATAACTTAAACTTGCATAGCATGAAAGGGCCACGTATCCTTATAGAGAGTCGAGACCTCACATACCCCCTTCATGTGCTAACACCCCATGGATTAATAAAACAGGATTAATTAATAATCTAGGGACATGATTAAGGTGGTGCAAGGACATTGGGTTAAATCACTTACCAAGGTGATGTTCCTTAGCCTACCTAAGCCCCCTGGATCTTTCCCTCTTGTGGAGCCATAGGCCCCCATTCTTTTGTCTCTCTTCTGCAGCCAGTGATGTATTTTATTAACATTCAACGTTTGGTTACAGATTACATTTGCCAGCCATTCATCATGTACATACACAATACTAAACCCGAGATCAAAACTGAGGTATTAGAAAGCAAGAAATCCAGATACAACCTGCCAAGCTACCCACACCCTTTTGCCATCCCAAACTCCCACGTTATGCTTTCGGTTTGCATAGATGCATATTGAGTCTCCTATATACAACATCAAATGTTTGCATAGATGCATCCCGAGTCTCCTATATACCATATCAAATTCCTATTCAAGAATGTGTTCAGGATATGTGATTTCATCCTAAAGATTTTCAATCTGGTTTTGTTTGCAGATTTCAAATTAAAAAGTCAGAGATATGCATGGTAGGCGATAGATTGGACACTGACATTTTATTTGGCAAAAACGGTGGTTGCAAAACGCTTCTTGTTCTTTCAGGTATACCAAAGAAAATTTTACCCCTTTTGTCATACACGCAGATGCATGTCGCATTTAAATAGTGCAGGATGTTGATATCTCTGATCATGGTTCAATTTTCTCTGCAAATTCATCGATAATGCATATGTAGTGCATAAAATATGCTATTTTCTTCCAGACGTCAGCTACGTTTACTTATTAATCGTCTTGTTTTCTTTGAAAATCAAACTGACGAGGTTTAAATCTGAATTGCATGTTCTGATTCTATCCATTTTTACACAGGTGTCACTACTTTATCCATGCTTCAGAGCCCCGAAAACAGTATTCTGCCAGATTATTATACGGATAAATTGTCAGATCTCCTTACTGATAATAGCGCCGACGTATAAGGCTTTTAAGCCCTAAGATATCTGTCGATTATATTCTAATGCATTCATTTTTGCATTTGTGATTCTTTCTTTCTCATTATGATTCTTGTCTCAGACACAGAAATTAATGATTTGATATTTTCTGTGTCATGGGCTCATAAGCTGTCAAAAACAAAGGTTCCACAAGTTATGTTCTTGGTCTGATCTCAACTTTAAAATACTTAATCATGGGATCTCTCTACATGCACGTGGCACCCATGTAAAACTATGAGGATTCCATGACATTGAAAATTGTTTCTAGAGCGATACCAATGTCAAACCATAGAAGAAAGTTCTATTGGGTACAATGATCTTGATCCACTGACATAAAGTGTCTTTGATGTTCTTCTGTCATGAATGTTGCAGTTATCCCCTTCTGTTGTACGGGATGCATTATAATTGTCCTGTAGTTGCCAGCTGGTACAATAATTGAGTGCATAGACCATATTGGTCCATATGAGTCCTATAAAGCAATTTTGAAAAATTCGGCGTCGGTAATGACTCGGTGGGGTCAACATCTATAAAGTACAAAGAGATTAGGAAAAAAATGAGATTACATACATTTAGATACAGTAGTCAGATTATACAAACTAGTTATCAATGAAATGATTAATAATTAACCAAAAATAGAAATATATGGAGAACTGATTGGATTCATGTACTTGATACTTAATGTTAACACGGGAATGGATTTTGCTTTTGAACTGATGTTATCCCTCCTGTAATCTATCAATACTTGTGTCCTTGTCTTAGCAGATAAATATGAAATTAGGTCAACTCCCAGTCCAATGATTTAACAGATCCTATTTTATGGAGATTCGTTCACAGCTTAGAATTAGGAAATAATAAATAAGTATGACATACACGATGAATAAGATTTTGAAGGCAGTTTTATCGGATTACTTAAATGTTGTAGTTTGATTAGTGATAACCTGTCGTGGAGGATGACAGAGCAGCAAGTTTTAAAATGTGATAATGAGGGATCATTTCTAGAGATGATATTGGAATTTATAATGAATGTCGTGGAGGATGACAGAGCAGCAAGTTTTAAAATGTGATAATGAGGTATCATTTCTTGAGATGATATTGGAATTTATAATGAACTTCTCAAGCCACGGTGATGATATTGGAATTTATAATGAACCTCTCAAGCCACGGTGAAAACATTGGTGCTTAATAAGCATGGAGTTATGTTCGACCTTTAAGTTGGGCCAACTCAAAATCAGAAGTCTTAGCAATCCTTGGTAAGTTTGACAAACTTGATATCATTTGAAATCTATTTGGGCAACTTGATTTGATTGATGCACTTTGTGAAAGGTGATATATTTTTTGAAGGATTGAGAATACTTCCAAAGGAGTCATCCGAGATCCTTAATTCCACAAATGTAATGCCATCACTAGAAGGTACAACACTACTTGTGGTTTTTTCAATCCGAAGGGTGTGAGGTCATTTGGCATGACCTGATGGCCATGATGGTTTTGCTTCCTTTCGGAGAACCTTGCAAAGGTGAACCGACCACTTTTTGTTGGAATTATTGGTGTAATTTGTACATGTGGCCAAAGTCCATTCATATGTATCATTATGTACTTGTAAATTATAACTAAGGCCATATTTTATTTCATTTAATGTATACTAGGATTGTGGTTAAGGATGACCTAGTCAAACTTGATATGTAGGCTTAATAACCCTCTTGGGTCATGTGCCATAGTTATGTGGGTCCAAAAGCCCTCTTTGGAGGACTCTCAGTGGAGTTATGTATAAATACACAACTCAAGTTGTCATTTGTATTATCCCATCTTGTGATCTTTTTTATCTATTATACGAACTTTGATAAGCCTAAAGGCACTTATATTTGGCATTTTCTCTTGGGTGCACTTGTGCATTTCTATTTTTAGCACATCAGTGCTTGGTTTTTGCACTCTCTCTAACGCACCAAACATATCTCTCTAGCACACTTGTGAGGAGGATTTTTCAGAATTTGGGTGAGATTTGGTTCCATATATTCTCTTGTTGACTCTTGTAAATCTCAACATGGTATCAAAGAAGGTGTGAACCTTACTCTTTCAGTTCTTTTGGTTGATCCAAAAACTATTGGCTAGTGGCATCTTTGTTAGAGTGCAAAACTAGGGTTTTTATGGATCATTGCTTCTAGGATTTCTCTAGGGGTTCTAGAGATTTAAACCCTAATCTAGGGCTACACCTACCTTCTAGGGTGTTCTCTAGCATTTTTCACCCTTCTCTAAGGTCAATGTCTCCATTCCTTGGGTTACCTAGGGTTTTGTACCATTTAGGTCTATAAAGTAAAAAAATTTAATTGTTCATTCCATAAGGAGATTTCATCTTGCTACTACTAAGCCTTTGGATTCAATATGGTTGTTTCCCCATATGAATGGGACCGACTATCATTCTTGGGTGGATCAAATGATTTCCCTCCTTCAGAGAAAAGAACTATGGATGTACTTGGTAAAGTTGCTACTTGTCGAAGATGATGACAATTATGACCTCTTATGTTTGAAGAAGGATGAAGCACTTGAGTGAATCACTCTTTATGTTAATATTGAACTCATTTGTCATTCCAAGGATAACAAAAGTGGCCAGGAAATTTGGGACACCTTCAAAACTCTCTTTGGAATGGTGAATACTACTTATGCAACCAACTTAAAACTTAGCTCTCCAATTTCAAGATGGGCGATTTTGACACAGCTAAAAAGTATATTAAACCTAGAGGGGGACATTATTCAAGCAGGAGGAAAAGGCATAACAAATTCTTAACTTGTAAATATTGTTCTGAATAGCCTTTCTCCAACATTCAAATCTTTTGTTCTTATATTCTATAGTATTACTTTATTTGATAAGAATCTTGTAACTCCTACTTTTGTGGAGGTTTTCTTTAATCTCATTTAGCATCAAGTTACTTGAAGGAATATGGGTGAATTATCCCCCTATGATCAAGATCATCCAAAGGTTGTTTGAACCCCTCGTAAACTTGAGTTTGATCTTGCTAAAGGGGAATACACAAAATCCTCTAAGAAAAGAGTCGCATGTGGCTATTATCATAAGGAGGGCCATATTTTCATGGAGTTAGTTGAGCATTGATGTCATTCCACATGCGTTTTTCATAGATTTGATGCCTTATTTCATGGATCCACTTGCTTCACACTTGATTTGAGGACGTCCACCTTTCTTGAATCATTATTGCACACTTATCTATATTGTGGTTTAGGATGTCCACCTTGAGAGGAGATCCTTCATGGTTTTGATGCCTTATTTTGAGAAGACATTCATCTTGAAGAAGGTTGCTTGCACTCATAGTTGAAGATGCCCCTGTAACATCCCGCTCTTGCGTGCACTGAGCAAACTTATTCTTTGAAGACACTTGCTTGCAAGTGATTTAGATTATTATACTATTGGTCGTTTGATTATGATTATGAGGCATTATGGATATGGTGATATGTTATTTTGTTGTATTGACATAGACATGTGTTATTGACTGGGTTCTCTTGAGTGTGCAGACTTTGGACCTCGAGGATGCAGAGGCATCTATGAAACCCCTTGGACTCTGGCTCGAGTCAGGGAGTGGATTGTTGGGTTGATTGTTGTTGATATGACATATGTACTTCTGATTAGATGTTATGAGGATTGATTATTATTACTGACATGATTCGTTGATGATGCAGACTGATGATAGCTTTCCGACCAGACTCACATGTGGAGTAGAGGGGTCACGCACGACAACCAGACACTTTAAAGGAGAGGTGTGGACAACAGCCCTGCCACATCCTACTAGCACTCCCTCCATGGCTCGAACTGTAGGTTAATGATTACCTAGTTCAAGAAGACCCACAATGTTGTGAGGGTAGATTGCGACAGTCACTCACGATGATTTTAAGGGGCACGCAGTAAGGCAGGGGCCTTATTCCTTAGAGGCCCTTAGTCTCCCACAAGATCACCTAGTGGAGTATTGACTCTAGGGGTTTTTTATGTCTACCAAGTCAATCAAGAGGCGAGTGGCACCGTTGAAGCACATAGTGCGTCCTGAAGGGCACGTCGCACAAGGAAAACAAAAAGAGACGAGTGTCACCCTTGGAGCACGTAGTGCGTCCTGAAGGGCACGTCGCGCAAGGAAAATGAGAAAAGGTGAGTGGCACCCTTGGAGCAGTTAGTGCGTCCTGAAGGGCATGTCGTGATTCCAACGGGTAAGTGAATGAATCTAGTCGGCCTTAAAATAAATGATGTGCTAAGTAAGATTTAAAAATAATTTCCCTAATAAAAATGTCACCCAACCTAGTGAAATTAAAATCTAGGTCTAAGTAACACGTGGTCAAAAATAATAATCATAATTAAACATGTAACAAGAAGGGGGTAAAAAATTCAATTCAATTATTAAAATCAAATTACAATGGGGGATTAAAATTTTAAAAAGGGAAATGATTGTTTTATCTACATATGCTAATTTAATTTTTAATTAAAAAGAAAAAGGGGTAAATGGTTGTTTTATGTACATATGTTAATTTAATTTTTAATTAAAAAGAAAAAGAGGGAAACTTAAAGGAAATAGGAAACTAAAGGAAAAAGAGGAAACATAAAAAAAAATGGAAACGTAAGGAAAAAACTAAATGTCTAACTTAGTAAGGAATCTTGTCTTTTAGAACTTTCTAATTATGAACTCAACTAGGAATTTAGTAAAGAAGCAAGTCATTTAAGATGTGTAAGGGAATATTGGGACACCATGGAGCGTTTTTAGGAATGCTTGCGTTTTTAGGAATGCTTTTAGATGAGTGAGAGAAATAGGAATAATTAAATAATTAATGAAATTGTTTTTTTGTGCAATTAAGGGGATGGGTGACCTGTACGAGGGAGGTTTTTTCTGATTAAATTAATGAAAAAGAAATTAAATGAGAATTTGGGAAAGAAATCACTTAAAAATTCTATAAAAAGGATGGAGGAGGAGTATGGATCTCATCTTTATGCGTAACGTTACATGGCAGAATTTTTTTCTTGATTGAACTTATCTTGTGGGAATTGAGATACCCAGCTCGGGTAACGAGTGGTAGCTCGACCTTGCAAGGCGAGTTGGGTGCTAACGGTTTTCTGGTATAGTGTGTGTAGCCCCTTTGCGGCTCGGGGGGCTTAGGGGGAAGAAGAGTACCCCTAGTGTTGGCTAGGAGGTACTGGTGAGGTCACATCGATCGATAAACAGGAGCTGGACAGAGCGCGTGCACCAAATGTGCATCAAAATCCCTGCCATATTTAGTAGAGCGCGCCAAAACGATCAGTCATATTTGGCGGTGCGCGCCAAAACGGACCGTCGGATTTAGTAAAAAGCTGCCAAAATGTACACCAAAAAGAGTAGAGTCCGCGGGATTCAACCCCGGGACCTCCGCCAACCAACGCTCTAAAATTAGCCAATCTACCAGCACGCCAATGGCCTCATCAATGCTCAATTGCCTGAGAATTTGTATAAGAAGGGCATTCTGGTTCAAAGTTCGGGGCGGGAGAGCTAGACACTAGTGCACGGAGCACGAGAGTGGAGTGCACCCATATGGCCTGGTACGGACTGTACGGATTTTGGCACGCAAACCGAGGCAAGGTTGCCTCTTGCGTCTAGAAAGCACCCGACTCAGATTGAGGCGTGGATACAGTCATTTTTAGCTAAAATGACACCATGAACGCAATGGTGGTGTTAGTTTTCTGATCTGAGAAAAACTTCAGCAACTTAAGTTCAGAATGAGTCATTTATTGCAGAGGCAGTGGCACAGTAACTGAGACAGAGGTGTCTCTTGGGCCTGAAAGTGTCTGACTCGGATGGAAACGATTTTACAGTCATTTTTGGGTAATTCGACGACGCAAATTCAATGACGAGGTATGTTTTTGCAGCAAAGCTTCAGATAAGCAAGCTAAGCTATGGAGAATCCAATGTAAGCATGTTTTTTATTATGTTGTTTTGTCATTAAATGTTGCAACATAGAATGTGTGTTATAGGTCTGAAGGAGCAGAGAGAAGCTGCAGCAAGGCAACAAGATCAGCTTATTCCTTCTATCTATTTGTTATTATCTTCTTTCACATCAAATCAATCAGTTATATGTGACAGAGAAATCATGGCACTTGCATGACAAGTGGCCAATGAAGCAGTTCTGATTCTCGTGGTTTTGAGATATTTTGTATGGGTTGTGTATTTATTTTTTGGATCTGAGAAGCAGATCTAAGGATTTTTATGGCTCCATGTTGATGGGGGTCATATTTTATTCTTCATCTTTTTATGTATTGAGTATGTGGGAATGATATCCATGTCATCATCATGGATGCCTCATGAGTAGAACTTGTGAAGCTGATACATTTCTGATCACATTCTGATCTCTTGTTGCCGTCACCGAAGAGGGACTTTGGCCTTACAACTTGTAAAGGAGAGACATCATTACATCGAGGAGAATAAAGTGGTCAGACTTTGGAGTATGACTCGGAGAGGTAGCCCACTGCAAGGGTGAACTTCGTTATCAAGTGAAGTGTCTTATCCATTATGTGTATTATGTTCTTATGTTGTTTTTCCATGAATTTCCGCACATAGGATGTTAAAAGCAAGCATGACATATTGCAAATAAGGAAGACTAAAGAGGTTTTCATTCACTTCCAATTCAAGCACATAGACTTCAACTTTACCTTTAATTATAAATCGCTCAAGTAAAACGATCTTTTACTGACCCTTTTGAAGGAGTGACATAATCAACCAATTATTGGAAATTTATCGCTCCCGGGTTCAGATCATGTGGTATCAAAACATGCTTGATACCGATTGCAACTGTTGAAGCTCAGGATGACAAGGTCACCGAAACAGTCGTGGTTCGATGAGCTTCAAGAGCTCAACCAAATGCTTCAAGCAAAGAATGTTGGATTGAAGACATTGTTGCATGTTGCAGAAGAAGAGAACCAAAGGTTGCAAGAGCAATTGCAAGCCGTGAAGATGCAGACAAAGGAAAACTCTACAAATGAGACGATGATAAGACCATCTTGTGACCATAGCAACTTCACTAGTTATGGGTGCGAGCATGATAGTGCAAATGCATGCACACTTTGTCAAACAAATGAAGATGAGCTTCATGCATCCAGAAGCCAAGGAGGATTCCTAGAAGCATCTTCCACTGATCCTTCTCACCGGGAACAACTGGACACATCTCAAGAAGCAGACCAAAGGTCCCAGCTTGAGGTGGAGGTAAATAAACCATGTATAGTTCCTTTCTTGATTAATGTTGATGATTATTTTGAAATCCTTGAACATCATGCTTCTTGCATCGGCTTAAAGTTGATGAGAAAAATGGGATACGAAGGAGGAGGCCTTGGAACCAATGGCCAAGGTATTGTGGATCCCATCGAGGTAGTGGTTTGGCCTTGATATGTTGGGATAGGCTATGTCCCGAAGGGTGTTGGAGAAAGCTCCAAAATCATTCGTGAAGAAGACCCCAGGACAGTCACTGAGACTCCAGAGGTCAACAGTTCTTAGTGCAGGCCGAGAGCACAACTTCTCATGATCGAGGATTCGAGACATCTCCAGGGAGAGATGAGCATCACAATGACAGAGTTGAGACCAACTCTTCTTGCCAGTCTGACTCCAAAGGAAAATCACTGAGTGTTGGAAGAGAAAATCCTTATGCAGGAAGGTGGCAACCAGGAGAAGGACGAGGATGGCAGATTGTTTTCTACACACGAAAAAGAGCAGGGGGAATGCACCTCTCAAGGAGAAAGGCCATTGCAACCATTGTAGCAGAGATGGGAATCATGAGGCCACTTGTTGGGCCTTGCATCCATATCTACGTCCAAAGAGGGACAAGAAGACCAAGATGACACCTCTAAGGGAGACAGTCGGTCAGGCAGAGCTGTAGGAAAATCCACCACCAGGAGAAGACCAACTACCAGAGAAATGACAGCTTGATAAAGAGGACATGTTCGGCAAAATGGTTGAACAAATGGGGAAAATCCTTTTGAGTTAGTCGAGAGTGGCCACCTTTTGTAAATCACATGTTATTCAGCCCCCGTATAAGGGTATTGTGTAAAAATGATAATTGTTGATATCACTTTTTTTTTTTTTTTTGGCACATGTTGATATTGTTAGGCCTTGTGAGGTAGTTTRGGTAAGGGTTTCTTATTGTAAGTCCAATGGAAATGAAACTAAATGTAATGAGTTTTGGGGACCAAAAGTCTTTTCAGTTGGGAGGCATGATCCGGATGGATCTAGGGAACATCATAGAAGTTTCAGAAGTGTCCCAGAACGCACATAAGCGACCCAGGACGCTCAGCATGGCCTCAACATATAGAAAAAGGAAAAAAATCAAAGTTCCCAAAACTCAATTAAAATGGCATGATCGCAAAGAGCGCGTCGTAAGATTTTCAATGGCACAAACGACTCATCAAACAGAGTTACGGATCAAAAGTTATAAGCGGTCAAAGTTCTGGTCAACCTAGCCTAGTCAGCCTCTGTACTGCTGACGTCATCATTCGTACAGATGATGTCAGCATCTGTACAGACCACGTGGCAAGCACAGAGAGTGACACATGTCATGATGACGTCAGCATGCCACATGGCAACACTAGAGGCTACCACATGTCACTCAAATTTAGGGTTTTCAGGGCACCACATGGACGAGTAAAAATGTGCCACATGGCACCACCCAGAGGGTGCCATGTGTCCAGCGTGACGTCAGCATGTACAGGTGGACAAATCAAATGATGCTACGTGGCCCAATAGGGAGGCACCACGTGGCACCCCCGAAATGCCCAAGGAGGGTCTATGAATGAAATTTTTAAAAATATATATATAATATCATAACTCCGCCAAATATGGCGGGAGTTCCGATATATATGGCATATTCTGCCATAATTAGTAACCACCAAATGTGCGCCAGAATCCCTGCCATATTTAGTAGAGCGCACCAAAACGGTCCGCCATATTTGGCGGCGTGCGCCAAAACAAACTGCCAGATTTAGTAAAAGGCCGTCAAACTGTCCACCAAAAAGAACGGAGTCCACAGGATTCGACCCCGAGACCTCCACCAACCAACGCTCTAAATTTAGCCAATCTACCAACACGCCAACGACCTCATCAATGCTAAACTGCCCGAGAATTTGTATAAGGGCATTCCAGTTCAGAGTTTGAGGCAATAGAGTCAGACACCAGTGCACGGAACACAAGAGTGGAGCGTGCTCGTACGGCCTGGTACGGACCCGTACATATTGTACGGATTTTGGCACGTAAATCGAGGCAAGGTTACCTCTTGGGTCTAGAAAGTGCTCAACTCGGATTGAGGCATGGAGACAGTCATTTTTAGGTAAAATGACGCCACAAACACAGTGGTGGTGTTAGTTTTCTAATCTGAGAAAAAAATCAACAGATTAACTCCATAATGAGTCATTTATTGCAGAGGCAGTGGCATGGTAACCGAGACAGAGGTGTCTCTTGGACCTTAAAGTGTCTAACTCGGATGGAGACGATTTGACAGTCATTTTTGGGTAATTCGACTATATGAATTCAATGACGAGGTTTGTTTTTGCAGTAGAGCTTCAGATAAGCAAGTTATGCTATGGAGAAGCCAATGTAAGCATGTTTTTTATTATGTTGTTTTGTCATTAAATGTTGCAGCATAGCATGTGTGTTGTAGGTCTGAAGGAGCAGAGAGAAATTGCAGCAAGGCAGCAAGATCAACTTATTCCTTCTATATATTTGTTTATTATCTTATTTCACATCAAATCAATCAGTTATATGTGACAGAGAAATCGTGGCACTTGCATGACAAGTGGCCAATGAAGCAGTTCTGATTCTTGTGGTTTCGAGATCTTTTGTATGGGCTGCGTATTTATGTTTTGGATCTGAGGAGCATATCTAAGGCTTTTTATGGCTCCATGTTGATGGGGGTCATATTTTATTATTCATCTTTTTATGTATTGAGTATGTGGGAATGATGTCCATGGATGCCTCATGAGTAGAACTTGTGAAGACGATACATTCCTGATCACATTCCGATCTCTTGTTGTCGTCATCGAAGAGGGACTTTGGCCTTACTACTTGTAAAGGATAGACATCATTACATCGAGGAGAATAAAGCGGTCAGGCTTTGGAGCATGACCCGGAGAGGTAGCCCACTGCAAGGGTGAACTCTGTTATCAAGTGAAGTGTCTTATCCATTATGTGTATTATGTTCTTATGTTGTTTTTCCATGAATTTTCGCACATAAGATGTTAAAATAAAGCATGACATATTGCACATAAGGAAGACTAAAGAGGTTTTCATTCACTTCCAATTCAAGCATATAGACTTCAACTTTACCTTTAATTGCAAATCACTCAAGTAAAACGATCTATTACTGACCCTTTTGAAGCAGTGACATAATCAACCAATTATTGGAAAGTTATCGCTCCCAGGTTCAGATCACCATGTCCATGAAAGAATACATGGTGGATCCATGTCATAAATAAGATCACAGCCACGAGAAAATACAATGTGAAACTATGTCATGAATACAATCATATCCACCAACAAATTCAATATGGATGTACGACACAACATATATACATAAAGAAGACAACAAGCAATGAGGGAAGTGCCCCCAAAGTCTTTAAAGTACTAATAGAAAAGTGATATACTCCATCGCAACTTGGGAGGGGGTGCTATAAAGAAGGATGTGGCCCCAATACCAAGGTATTCATACCAATTATGTGTTCATTGTATGTTGTGTATTTGTATTTGCATTATAATTAATGAATAATGCATGTATTTATATATGTTGCATGTATGTGTTAAATGTTGCTTCTATTTAATTGCATTAGATAGATATATATTTATAAGTGTGAATACCAGATGTTATCTCTATCTTTCGATTAAGTTTTATATGTGATTATTTCCACAAAGTTACTCGGTGGCATGGCCTGGTCTATTGTTCGAAGGCGGGAATGATACAGAAGAATGGTATCAAAGCTAGTTGTAGAAGACAAGGTATTCCGCAGTACTGTTACCTGGCAAGGGTGTTGATGGTCGAGGATGTTACAAATTGGTATCAGAGCTAGTTGAGATAAGTGAAGTGTGTGAGTAGTGGCGTTTCTCGGCCTGTTGGTGGTTGGGGACGTCACAAATTGGTATCAGAGCCATGGTTTTGACACTAAGCCTAGATGGGTCATGTTAGTGGTTAACGAGACTAAGATTCCAGAGTGAATTGTTGTCAAAAGGGGAAAAAATTCGAGGTTCAGAGTGTCCCTGGGTGCAAGGAGTGCATCGACAGAGTCTTTGACTCAAAAAGTCGGAAGAAATCGAAAGCTCGGGAGGAGGAGCGACAACAGTCGTTAGATCTGTTGTTGGAAGGAGTCTGGAACATTAGATCCATTTCCAGGAAAGCAAAGGAGAGCGGACTTGTCAAAGTCTCGAAGTGATTGGGGACCGTCCATTAGCAAGGTTTACAGGTGGCGCAAGATCCACAAGTCCGGAGCAAGAGCACTTCGAAAGTTCTGTGATCAAGGAGAAATCGAAATAGCCAAAGAGTCGAAGTAGATCCTGGTCATTGGTTTCCAAAGGGGTACGTTCCAACAGATCTGAGACTTCGAGAAAAGTCACTTCGAAGGATTTCAAGTGTGGAGTGTGAAAAACTTCCGAAGTCCCGAAGAGCCGAAGTGGTGAGTCATGATGACGTCACTTGGAGGTGACGTGGACCTCTCCTATACTTGCCACATGCCCCCACCTGGAATGTTGACAGTTGTACTATGTGGGCCCTGAGGTTACTTGACATAGTTAAAGGTCGGCGGTCCCACACTAGCATTGATCACAATACATCAAGATCGACGACCAAATTTCATGAGAGTTAATTTTCCACGGCGGTCCCGCAATCGAAGCCATGGTTTTATCAGGGGGGTTACGTGTCAGCGTCAGAAGCATTGTGGGACGAAAGGCAAGCTACTCCAAACCGTCGATGCATGCCCCCGCAATTTGAAAGGTGTTAAGTGATGTGACTATTCGGTATCTTACTACAAGTACAGAAGCCGTGGGTCCAGTGGACGCGTGGTGCCAGTTGTGAAGTCTGGAGACTTGACACTCCGGAAGAATGGTTCATAAGGGAACAAAAGGAATAACTTTTAAAAAGTTTCATAATGCCAAGGTGACGAGACATAATGACGTCACCAAAGTTGACATGGACATGTTCGGATATTAACAGTTCAGGAGAAGTGGGGTGTGCTGATGCACAAAATCCGGAAGCCCAAAGTCCCGAAGCTCCGAAGTCTCGGAGCTCAAATGCCTGAAGCTCCACAATGGGTGTCAACCATTAGATGTTGGGTAGTCGTGGACTATCGATCCACCCTACTTCGTGAGTTCGTTAATCCAAAACTCCAAGAGATTATTGAGATATGCGTTGAAAACTTCCGAAGTCGAAGGCCCAAAGTCTCGAATAAACGCCTATCGATTTAGCGCTTGGCCATAGCCGTGGTTGCATGGTTTGGGGGCTAAGAGAAAGGGGCTAGTGTCTGAAAATTGTTGTAGAACAGAGCAGAGCTTAGAAAGAAAAGATCTACGGGGATTCTTGATTGATCGAGAACTACATAATGAAATTTGAAAGTTTTCTTTGAATCAGATTGGTTTTTGAATATTGTGGAATTTGTTAAGAACTGATGGCCTGACAAATTTTGGTTGACTGCACATTGTGTTTGCAGAGTTAACAATTGTCACAACCAAACCAAATTGTTCCACGGTGCACCGAAATGGAGGAGGCACGAAATGCTTTCAGTTCAAAGAATGAAGCTAAAGGAATGGATGTCCATTTGGGATTTGAAGGATCGAACTCAAATGGGCATGGAGAAGAGATAGATAAGGAGGGAAACATGATGAAAATCATTGAAAAGTTGCAGAAAGATGTCCAGAATCACAAAGAAGATAACAAAAATCTCATAAAATCCAGGGAGCAACAGAGAGAATTCAACATAAAGTTGATACAAAACCTAGAAATGATAGAAAAGAAATTGGATAAGGAGAGTGACTCCAGTAAATCAGGAAGTCACAAGTCTCCTGATGAAAAGAGGAAATCAAGGAGTGTTGGCAGACACCATCATCACTCCCAAGGGAACTCTAAGAGAAGGGCACAGAGTATTTCAATCCCATCTCCTACCAAAAAGCATAGGAGATCTAGAGTGGATGAATTGAAGGGTGAAATGAATAAAATCAAGCCTCCTACTTTTGACGGAGAACGCAAGAAAGATGAAGATGATAAGACATGGTTGTCGGGAATGAAGAAATATTTCCAACTACAAAACTATTCTTCTCATGTAGAGGGAATAATTTCCATTTACCAACTTAAAGGAAAGGCATATGTATGGTAGGATCAACTTGTGCAAGTACAACACATTAGAGAGAATAATGTCACATGGAGGGAATTCAAGAGACATTTTGAAAAGAAGTACTTAACTAGGAGGTATTATGATAAGAAAATGAAAGAGTTCTTCGAACTCAAGCTGGGAAATATGTCCATTGATGAGTATGAAAGAATATTCTTGGAGTTGTTGAAATACGTCCCCTTCATCAAGGACGATAAAGTTAAGATTCAAAGGTATCTGAGTGGGGTGCCATCTTCCATCAGTGACAAGATCCAGTATGATGACCCAAAAACTATGGAAGAAACTATAAGGAGAGAAAAATGATTATATGATCAGCAAAAACAAAATCCTACTTTCCAAAAAGCTTGGGAAGGCAAGAAAAAGTTTAACAGGGAGCAGAGGTAGGAGGGAAACAAACCACCTTTTTTCAGGAACATACCTCAAGGAAAACCAAGTTTTAGAGAGCCCAAGAAGGCTAGAGTAATTGGGCAAGTGCCAAGACATCCACCTATGGAATGTTGGGATTGTAAAGGAAATCATAGGTACAGAGATTGCCCCCACAAAAATGACAAAATGAGAGTTGTCGACAATGTTCAACAGGCTGAAACAGTGAAGGACATGGGCATAAGTGTACCAAGGATCTACGCAGCTCTAGACAACAAGCAAGAAGAATATCAGTCACATATGATTGAAGTGGAAGGTATGATCAACAACCAAACCATTACTATTTTAATTGATTCAGGATCTAGTCATAGTTATATAGATCCTAGAATGGTGGAAAGTTCTCATTTGCCAAGAAGCAAGCATGGAAAATCTTGGTTAGTGTAGTTGTCTATAGGAGCCAAGAGAAAGGTTGTTGAGTTGGTTAAGTCTTGTCCAGTGGACATGAATGGACTGAGCACAAGGGTTGAATTGAACATCTTACCTTTAGGTTGCTATGAATGTCTAATTGGGATGGATTGGTTGGACTAGAATCATGCCATATTAGACTTTCATAACAAGGCATTCACTTGCCTGGATGAGGAAGGAAACCCAAGGAAAGTGGAAGGAATTCCAAGGGTAGTTTCGGTCATAAAAATATCACCAATGCAGCTGAAGAAGTGTTACAGGAAGGGTTGTCAAATAATTGCAGCTCATATGGAAGAAGCACCTAAGGATAAGGTGTCAAATATCGAATACCATGTAGTATTAAAAGATTTTGAAGATGTACTCCAGGAGGTACCCGGACTACCCCCGAAGAGAGATATTGATTTCTCTATAAACCTGATGCCTGGAGCAGCTCCAGTGTCAAAAACTCCTTACAGAATGAGTACACTAGAGCTGAAAGAACTCCAATTGCAGCTTGAAGAACTTATGAAGAAGAGGTATATACTCCCAAGTGTGTCACCTTGGGGTTCCCTAGTCTTGTTCGTGAAAAAGAAAGATGGGACGTTGAGATTGTGCATCGATTTCATATAGTTGAACAAAGTGACTATTAAGAACAAGTATCCTTTGCCAAGGATTGATGATCTCTTTGATCAGTTGAAGGATGCCAAGATATTTTCAAAAATAGATCGCAGGTTAGGGTACCACCATGTAAGAATAAAGGATGAAAACATCAGCAAGACCTCCCTCAGAACAAGGTATGGTCATTATGAATTCACAGTGGTGCCATTTGGGTTATCAAATGCACCTGTTGTTTTCATCTACTTAATGAATGGTGTTTTCAGGGAGTATTTGGACAAGTTTGTCATTGTCTTTCTGGATGACATCCTTGTATATTCCAAGTTGGAGGAAGAGCATGAACATCATCTAAGGATGGTGTTGTAGGTGCGAAGAGAGCACCAACTGTATGCCAAATTGAGCAAGTTCTCATTCTATCAAAAGCATATCCATTATCTGGGACATATCATTTCAAAATATGGGATAGTCGTGGATCCTGAGAAGATAGAATCCATTAGAGAATGGTCAACGCCGAAGAATGTGACAGAAGTCAAATCCTTTATAGGTCTAGCTGCCTATTACAGAAGGTTCATTGTAGGGTTCTCAAGGATAGCTCACCCCATCACTTCCTTGCAAAGGAAGGATAAGAAATTTCAATGGACAGAAGAATGTGAGAGAAGCTTCCAGCAATTGAAGCAGTTGTTAACTAGTGCTCCAATCCTGCGGATTGTAGATCCTAATGAAGATTTTGTATTGTGTACAGACGCATGCAAAGAAGGACTGGGAGGAGTCCTCAGTCAAAATGAGTTTGTGGTATGTTATGAGTCTAGAAAGATGAAGGATCATGAAAAGAACTATGCAACTCATGATTTGGAGTTGGCAGCCATAGTGCATGCCCTGAAGAAATGGAGGCATTACCTCATGGAAAGGAGGTTTGAACTAAAGATAGACCATAATGGTCTGAAGTGTTTGTTTAATCAACCAACCTTAAATGCTAGGCAAAGTAGATGGTTGGAATTCCTTTGTGAGTATGACTTTGATATCAAGCATATCAAAGGAAAGGAGAACAAAGTGGTTGATGCACTCGGCAGAAGAGTGCATGAACTACATGCTACGTCCATTAGTATGTATCAAAAGGATATTAAAGGCAAAATTTCAGAAGCTGCAAATGCAGATTTGCAGTACATGGAATTGGTAGCAAAGCTACAACAAGGTAAGATGCTACAGAAAGTGGAGGATTATAAATTGGAAGCTGATGGAATTCTCTTGTAAAAAAGTAGAATTTATGTACCTAATTCCCAGGAATTGAGAATTATGATCTTGAATGAAATGCATAATGTGCCTTATGTTGGGCACCCTAGATATCATAAAACAGTAGCAGCAGTCACAAGCCATTACTTTTGGCCAGGTATGAAGAAGGAAATTGCAGAATACATCGCCAAATGTATGGAGTGATAGAAGGTCAAACTTGAACATAGGAATCCAGCAGGGTTGCTACAGCCTTTACCCATTCCTGAGTGGAAGTGGGAAGTAGTGACAATGGATTTCATCACAGGATTACCCAGAACAAATAAGAAACATGATTCCATCATGGTGGTGGTGGATAGGCTTACGAAAGCTTCCCATTTATTCCATTGAAGACTACTCACAAGGTAGATAATGTTGTCGATATCTATATGAAGGAAGTAGCACAATTGCATGGTATTCCCAAGACAATTGTGATTGATAGAAACCCGAAATTCACCTCAAAGTTCTAGTAAGGGTTATTCAAAGGGTTTGAAATGAATCTGAACTTTATCACAGCCTATCATCCTTAGTCTGATGGGAAAACTGAAAGGGTGAACCAAGTGATAGAGGACATGTTAAGGATGTATGTGATGGACAAACCATCTAAATGGGAAGATTATCTACACTTGGTAGAATTTTCCTACAACAATGGGTATCAAGCATCACTGAAGATGAGCCCGTTTGAATCACTTTCTGGAAGAAAGTGCAACACACCAATAAGATGGGATAACCCAGCTGATAAAGCAATAATTGGGCTAGAGTTTCTCAAGGAAATGGAAGAGCAAATGTTGAAGATTAAGCAAAATTTTAAGGTTTCCCAAGACGGGAAAAAAAGATATGCAGACAAAGGCAGAACCCGCAGGGAGTTTAAAGTTGGTGATCATATTTTCTTGAAAGTGAAATCCAACAGAAGTTCCCTGAAGCTAGGAAAATTTTCCAAGTTGGCAGCCGGATATTGGGGGCCATTTGAAATCCTAGAAATGATTGGACTAGTTGCATATATGCTTGCATTTCCTGCATCCATGACTTTACATAATGTGTTTCATGTTTCATTGTTTAAGAAATATATACCTAATGCTAATCATGTTATTGATTGGAATATGACTCGGGTGGAGCAAGAAGACGCCTTGCAAGTGCATCTGGTGCACATATTGGACCAGAAGAGCAAACAACTCCGGAATCGAGCCATAGGGCTTGTAAAGGTCCAGTGGACCTGATACGGTCCCGAGGGTGCGACATGGGAGCATGAAGATGCTATGCGGGCAGAGTACTCACATCGTTTTGAATATTTTGGAAGTCTTGTTGTGTTTTGTAAATAAGTTGCACTGAGGACATTGAAAAAATAAGGGGAGGGGATTATAACACCCCAAGGTCGAGCCCCTGCTGAATTGTAATTATGTTTATAGGCTGGTGAGCTGAGTGGTTATAAGTTGAGAGACTTATGTGTTTATTAGGCTGGTGAGCCAGATGCTAAGGCCAATGATCCTGATTTTGTATATGTAAACACCACATTAATAAAATTACACTAATGCGTGTAGACCAACCACGAAGAAGAGTTATGGGGGACTAAGCTCCACTAGGTAGGGTAAGGGAAGGGGACTAAGTGTTTAGGCTTAGGGGCTAAGCTAGAGGGCTTACCTCTAAGAGAATAATATTTTATTATTCCTTCCCAAAAGCTATGGTTGACATAAGTCATGTTGTCCTAAGTTCCTAGGGGAAGGGGAAACGAGTGCTAAGTGGAACTCATGCGGCTTCAGGAAGACATGTGTCAACCTGGGTGCATGCATTTATAGCTGGAAAGCCAGCTCGTTGGGGGGGTTTTCTTCCCATTATAGCGTGATTACCATCCTTGTGTCTGGACCAGTTCGAGTTTTCTCATGACCCTTACGATTCTCTAGAAGTCGGTCACCTTCCCGATTGACCAGGGATTCATGCATTGAACCAGTTCTCCATCACCATCACCTATGTATCTAGCACACACCTTTTGAATATTGCGGTCGTATTTGAGTTACCCTGTGTGTCCCCTATGAAGCCCGATGCAATTGTATTTGCATGAGCCATGTTGTGTCTTAGCGTTTGGTTGTTTCCATTTTCGGTGTCCATACTTGTTTTATGTTGCTACCATCACCCATGTGTAGTTGAATGTTGTTTCTTGTTGCTTAGGAGATTATTGAAGAAGCAGGTTTTCAGGCCTGTGAGCAACTCTCCTAGGTGAGAGAGTTTGATGGGAAGTGAGTTCTCCTGGAAGGGAGTCCCGTAGCAGCTACAGTACTCTGAGACTTCTGGTCCAACCTATTGTTGAAGCCCAAGGTAAGGGAAGTGTAGTAGTCGATGGACTTGTATTAGTGAAGGTGTACCCTCCTCGGGTGGAGCAGGCGTGTGGGGAATGATGGTGTGTGGGTTGTGGGCATAAGTGGAACATGGGATAAAATATCCTTCATGTTGTTTTGTGCAACTTCCTTGTTGTCCTTTCCAAACCTATAATTCCCTTGCCCGGTGGAGTTTAGTCCCAGCTCGGGGGTGACCCACTGTTAAGCGTGATGAGAAACGTGGTCTAATGATGGGAGGTTCGTGGAAGGTCTGCACACAGTTAGTGGTCGTCTATTAAAATATAAGTACCAATTTTGTGTTCATTGTATGTTGTGTATTTTTATTTGCATTATAATTAAGGAATAAATGCATGTATCTATATATGTTGCATGTTTGTGTTAAATGTCGCTTTTGATTAATTGCATTAGATAGATATATATTTATAAGTGTGAACACCAAACGTTATATCTATCTTCCGATTAAGTTTTATATGTGATTATTTTCACAAATTTACTCGGTGGCATGGCCTGGTCTGTTGTTCGAAGCCAGGAATGACACAGAAGAATGGTATCATAGCTAGTCATAGAAGACAAGGTATTTCGCAGTAGCATTACCCGATGGGGGTGTTTATGGCCGAGGACGTTACAAAATGGTATCAAAGCTAGTTGATCTAAGTGAAGTGTGTGAGTAGTGGTGTTTCCTAGCCTGTTGGTTGTTGGGGACGTCACAATTACAATGATTTAATTTGTAGGTCACAGTTGGTTTATAGATCAGGTATGTCAAGTGGATCATATGGAATGAATGTCTATTTCCATGTCAAACTACCATATGGAATGAATGTCTATGTCTATGGATCATCCTGGCTATGTCTAGAATGACTCTAGTCTTGTTTGTCTCCTTAAGAAATCTCTTTATGGTCTTAAGCAATCTCCCTGAGCTTGGTATGCCAAAATGGACAACTTTCTTATTGACATTGGATTCTCTAGATGCCATTATGATCCTAATCTATATACCAAGAAAGTAGGAAGCCATCTCATAATCCTTTTCCTTTGTGTTGATGACCTTATCCTTACTGATAGTGACTCAAAACTTTTAAACCATGTGAAAACCAGCCTTAAGAAGAAATTTGAAATGACAGACTTAGGTTTTTTTCATTATTTCCTTGACCTCCAAGTTTTTCCAACCAATGAAGGAATTTTTCTTTCCGAGTCTAAGTATGCTTGTGACCTTCTTCGTCGCTTTCACATGGATGATTGTAAACTAGCCCCTTCTCCCTTCCAGTCTGGAGTCAAGCTTACTACCACCTGTACTTCTCCCGAAGTTGATGCCACCCTATATTGTCAGTTAGTTGGTATCCTCTTATACTTGACTCATACCTGTCCTGATATTTCCTTTGTTGTTGGTATTGTTGCACGGTATATGCAAACACCCCATGAAAGCCATTGGAAAGCAGCTAAAAGGATACTTCACTATGTTTGTGGTACAATTCAGTTTGGGATACATTACAGTTCAGGGGGGACTCTTTTATTGGTTGGTTTCACTAATTCATATTGGGTCGACGACCCTGATGATCAGAAGTCTTTTGCAGGTTATGTTTTCAGCCTTAGTTCAGGACCTATCACTTGGGCCTGTAAGAAATAACAAGCTTGCACTTTCTTCAGAAGAAGCAGAGTACCAAGCAGCAGTAAATGCAAGTCAGGAAGCCTTGTGGCTTCGACGGATCCTTTCATAGTTTGGATTTCAGAAACAGCATCCGACCATCCTTTGGTGCGACAATCAAAGTGCCATCAAGCTCGCCAAAGACCCAGTTCAACATCGAGCTACACGTGCACTTCATCATAAAACTCATTCATGATCAAGTTATTGAAGTGCTCTTTTTCCCTACAAAAGATTAAGTTGCATACATTTTCACAAAATCTCTTACAGAAGCGATGTTTTCCAGACTTCCATCTATGTTAGGAGTTCAGGAAGTTGTCATTAAGGGGGGATAGGATCTAATGCCTCCTTCCTTCTCTTATTGTGTCACTATTGTAAATCCTTCAATCCTGTCCCAAGTTGGTCTTAAGGGGGGATGTTAGGATATTTAGACACTTAGGATTTTGTTAAGATCTACTTGGTCTAATGTGTTGTTAGGTAAAAGTGTGTTTCGTAGTGTGTTTCTTTAGTATTAATTAGTATGCATTTGTAGTTACGAAATCCGACGGTCACGATATGTTTTCCGACATAGAGTGATCTAACGGTTCATATTATCCTCGATCTTAATGGACAATGATCTGTGGCTTGACACTCGATTGTTCCATGATCTCTATTTAAAGAGCATGGAGGTCATTTGTCGATGATCGATTGTGAGAAACTCTCTTGTAAAATCTCTCTGTAATCTTTTTAATTTGCATTAATAAACTGCTCCAAGTGGTCGCGTTGGTTGGGGCCATGGATGTTTCCCTGTAGGGATTTTACCATGTCAAAACATCGGTGTGTTTATATTTGATCTGGTTCTATGAGTGGTTACTGAAGGTTTTCATCCTCTGTTGGATTACATGTGTTGTCGAACATCTAAACTAGGAAAAATAACAAAATTATAACATCTTTAACAAGTTTGTTACAAATGATCATTCATGATCAAAAACTGCTTGAGAAAGAACCTAACACTTTTCAAGAAAAATAAATATCATCCCAGATGTCTTATAGCACAATCATAACATATATCAGCTATCCAAGTGTGGTAAAGACCTGGAAAAAGACAAAAAAAAATAACATCAAAATATATTTAACTAATTTAAGACTCGCTACAGAATCTTTGATTCTGTAGCTAGTCTATCACAAACAAATCGTGTTATTTTAAAACTTATTCAATCACAAAATAAATGACATTTAATTACCCAAAATTAAGCATTCGAAAGTGATGGATTGTGTACGTTAGATCCTGTGATGAAATTAACATTATTTGAATATTTTATAATCACGTCTCCAAATTGCTTTGGCGTTTTAACTGTGCGAGCTATGGACTTCTGGGATTTCAGTTTTAATCTAATGTTTTCTTCTTCTAACTCTCTGTTTTGTCTTATGACATGATTTAACCGCATTTGTAGATAAGGCACATCAGAGTAATACTTTTTTCCCCAAGCCAGACAATCATGACAGTGATCAGGTTCTAAACCTGGAATTTGATATTGTTGTTCCTTTTTTGAAAAACCTTCCTTGGCTTTTAAATCGATATGTATGCCAGAGAAGCCTTTATAATATTGAAGGAAAGGAGGCAAGTTTGAGACGAAATCATACTCAATATGGTCTTCTTCATATGATTCTTGGTCTATCATAATAGTTGGAATAGTATAATCCTTTTGTTTCTTTCTATTGTGAATTAACATGTAGATGACTCGACCAACCCTTTTATTCTTGAAATCCACTTCACCGTTAAATCATGATGGTTTACCCTCTTTATTTAATTGTTCTTCTCTAACAAGACTCACGAGTTGTGGCTTAATTTCATTCATAAATCGATCCTTCATATCAGAAACAACAGCTTCTAGTGATTTCTTAGGGAGAAACTTCTTCTTTTTAATTGTTGTTTGTGTTACAGGTAAGGAGACATCTTGGAAATTAGATAACGACACAGGGATTTCATCAAATTGAATTTCGATTTGTAATTCCTGTGATGGAGATTGCAGAGGTACAATACCTTCACCATTTTTTATGATTCTCACTACAGTTTCACCACTCAATGTAACATCCTACTCTTGCCTGCACTGAGAAAACTTATCCTTTGAGGACACTTTCTTGCAAGTGATCCGGATTATTATACTATTGGGAATTTGCTTACGATTATGAGGAGTTATGGATTGATGACATGTTACTTTGTTGTATTGACACAAACAGGTGCTATTGACTTGGTTTTCCTGAGTGTGCAAGATTTTGGACCTCGAGGATGCAGAGGCATCGATGAAACCCCTTGGACTCTGGATCGAGTTAGGGAGTGGACTATTGGGGTTTGATTATTCTATATATGACATATGTGCATCTGATTAGATGTTATGATTATGGATGTTATTCTGACATGATTCATTGATGATGCAAGCTGATGATAGCTTGCCGACCAGACTCACATGTGGAGTAGAGGGGTCACGCACGACTACCAGAGACGTTGAGGGAGAGGTGTGGACAGCAGCCCTTCCACAACCTACTATCACTCCTATCGTGGCTCGAACTATAGGTTAACGACTACCTAGTTCGAGAAGACCCACGATGTCGTGAGGGCGGACTATGACAGTCGCTCACGATGATTCTAAGGGGCGCGCAATAAGGCAGGGGCCTTATTCCTTAGAGGCCCTTAGTTTCCCACAAGATCACCTGGCAGAGTATTGACTCCAGGGGTTTTGATGTCTACCAAGTCAGTCAAGAGGTGAGTGACATCCTTGGAGCACAGAGTGTGTCCTGAAGTGCACGTCGCACGAGGGAAACAGAATGAAGTGAGTGGCACCCTTGGAGCACGGAGTGCGTCCTAAAAAGCATGTCGTGCGAGGGAAACAAAATGAGGCGAGTGGCACCCTTGGAGCACCTAGTGCATCCTGGAAGGCATGTCACGTTGTTAAATAATAAATGATATATGGCCTTAGAGCAAATAATGTGATGAGAAAGATTTTAAACAAATTCCCTAATAAAATGTCGCCCAACCTAGGAAAATAACCTCTAGGTCTAAGTGATACTTGTGATAATATATATATATATATATATA
>JZKD02S1678494.1:17624-37028 GCA_000966675.3 Picea glauca | reverse complement strand
GACTGTTTGGTCCTAGACCAAATACCCCAGGAGTGCACTGGGGGCCCTAGATCTTAGCTAGGGTCTTGGCCATCCTCCAGGAGAATGGCTCTCGCAGCTGCTTATAAATTTAACAGGCTCCTCCCTGCTGCTGCCTGATGTTACTGAACTTATGTTTTTTCCTGGCCATTGGTCATTTGATTATGATGTTGTTTAGTTGCTTTGTGAACTTTATATATATATATATATATAGTTACTAGTATGCCCAAGGGTATGATCTTACTATAGTGGGCATTTTTGGTGTGTAACCTTCCCAATCTTGAGCTTAGCTAGTGCTTGTGGTGGTTGCGTTGATGGCCTACATTTTTTTGTATAACATGTCCAAGCACATCTCTTGTTTATATTAATAGTCAACTGAAGTGTGTGTGCATCTTTGAAAACGCAAACAAAACATTATGATAAGTTACTTAACTAGCTTTATCTGATGATACAATACACTTGGGGCCATTTCTTGTTGGTAAATAAGCTAATTTTAAAAACCAGATTGATATGCAACTTCAGTTTGCATGCCATTAAAAACAAACACAATTTGAGACAGCTTCTAGCTTTTGTACATCCTTAAAAGTTCTTCAAGCAAATTCTCTATATTAACCAGAGGAAAATTAGCAGATCCTGTATACTTGGAGGTAGAGGGTGGTGCTACAGAGCAAATTATGATCAAAGAAGAATAGTTGGACACAAGCCAAGTACAAATTAAATAATCTAGGTGAAAGTACGGCAAAGCTTTTGATGGTAAAACTGAATAGCAGATTTGCTACAGTTTACGCTCAAACAACCATAATGGATACTCTTCCTGAAGCACACAGAATCTGTCTTTGTCCCACACTAAACCTTGAGCTATCAATAACCATCTTTCAATAGAAAGTTGGCTTACATACAAGGAACTTTACCTTTGCCTCAAATAGCCATTTCTCATAGGTAGATGAATGCCAAGTCACATGACTCAGACTTGGCAAACACAAAGTAGAGAGTCAGCTGGGTGAATCAGCAAAATTCAGCAATAACCGTTTATTAAAAAATTACTCATAAAATCAAGGAACATAAACTCAGCAAACTTATTGACCAAAACTGAGTCTGACCAGTTTTGACTAGGAGTTTCGATGGAAATTTGACTCAGTTCAGAAGCTCAGAGAGCAGATAGACAACTCAGAAGTACCCAATAAGTTTAAAGAATCCTGTTTATTTATTTTTAAATGTGAACCCGTCTTTTTACGGACGGTAAAGCCAGAAAGAAGTTCAACCCACCCTCACGCACTTAAGTGTAGAGTTTACTGGTACCTTGTCAGAACCATTGCAATAGTCTGCTTGAAAGCTACATCAACAATGTTCAATAAAATCAACAGCCACATCCAGCCAACCCCACAAAGGGAAGGAGCATGCCCGCCAGGGTTTGAACCAGGGTCATTGTAATTTGTCACAACAACTGCTTCAAGTTGTCGTAGACCACAGCCCAACGGACTCTAGAAAATGAAGGACATAAAGATAGGCTTTCATCCATTTATGTGTGCATTGGTGACCAATTATTATAATCTCTATGGGTGTAACCACATGTTTGACCACTACCTTAAGGTGACATGAAAATTTGTGTTTCTATGAATGAATGTAAGACATGCATAATGAGGATATTGTTAGTTTTTTAGCTCGGTTGGTGTCTCAGCTGTGCCTATGTGTCCTAGGACAGCTGATGGACACCTTAATAGCCCAGATCAGCCTTTTATCTCAGCCTTAAGTTAGACTAGGCTAATCAGCAAAAATGCAGTCTTGAGTGGATTGTGGGGCCCAGGAAAGGAGGCGCCCTGCTTAGTGCTGTGTGGGACCCTGCAAAGGGGGGCGCACCACTTAGTGGGATGTGGGGTCCAGCCCAAAGGAGGCAGCCTCAAATCTGAGTCATTGAGAGCATGGCTGGGCACACATCTCAAGGCTGTTAGGTGACTGGTTGAAGGATAAAAGAACGGGCTCAAGGTGTGAGGACACACATTTCTCATTTGTGAGGTTGAGCAAGTGAGAGCAAGAGGGGGGCTTGACTGAGGGTAGTGTTGGAGCTTTGGCTGAGGCAAAATCTGCAGGAGAAAAGCAGGTTCAGCAGCAAGCAAAGGAGTAGAAGCAAGCCGTACCCAGCAGAGGAAGGAGGCTGTACTGTGCACCAGAGAAGAGCCCGAACTGTCCCAGGCTGTACAGGCCAGTTCTGAGCCGATTTAAGCAGGTCGTACAGGTCTTTCTCTTGGCTGAGCAGAGGCTGAATTTGTTGGGCTAATTTAGCTGGGCCGTACAGTTTATTTGGCTGGGCCGTACAGCTACCAGAAGACATTTCTGTAAGATAATTTTCTGATGTATTTTTGCTGCTGTAAAACACTTACTCTAGAACCAATAAAGCCCCCTCTTAGCTGGTTTTCCCCACACTGGGATTTCAAAGGTAATATCTGGTGTACCGTGTTTTTTATGTGCTTGGTTTTGTATGCTTCCGCTGTCATTTTGTTGTTATTTAACTCAGTTGTAGGTTACTAGCGTAATTTTCAGATTTATATCAGCAAGGATAAATTTCTGTGTTTTATAAATTACTGGCTGTAATTTCATATGCTGAGTTATAGGTGTAAAATCAACATGGTATCAGAGCGCAGCCTCTGAGTACAGGACAGCCAAAGTACTTGTTGTGCAGACCAGAAAAGTAAATCAGCAAGTGGGACAGAAGACCAGATAGTGTGAGAGAAACAGGGCAGCAGACTCAAATGGCCAGTGCAGACTTAAGGGTTGAGGACAAGCTAGATGGAGCCTCAAATTTCTGTCCTTGGAGGGAGCGAATTAGCTTGGTGCTGGAGGAGAATGGGCTGTTGGAAATTGCAGAAGGCAAAGTGGCAGCCCCAGCTGATCCAATACAGCTAGCTGCCCAGTCCAAGAAGGATGTCAAGGCCAAGAGGATAATTGTGGATGGTGTCAAGGGCCACATCATTCCACATTTTTCTGACAAGAAGACAGCAAAGGAAATGTGGGAGGTCCTGGTAAAGCTATACCAATCTGACAACCAGAGCAGAAAGATGTTGCTCAGAGAAAAGTTGAAAAGCACGAAGATGGCCAAGGGAGAATCGGTGGTCACTTACCTCACAAAGTTCACTCAGATTCGAGATGAACTTGCAGCAGTGGGAGAGACCATGGATGAGACCGAGCTGGTGAGGACAGCCTTAAATGGCTTCACCAAGCAGAGGGACGTATTTATATGAGGGGTGGTTGCACGGGAGAAACTCCCTAATTGGGAGAGGTTGTGGGACGACTTCACCCAGGAGGAGCTGCGAGTGGATGCATCTCAGGCTAGTCAACCGAAGAGTGAGGGGGAGGAGAATGTGGCTCTTCATGAAAAGAAGAGCAGTGGAGCAGGAGGCTCCAAGGACATGGGAAAAGTGAGATGCTTTGCATGTCACAAAACTGGCCATTGTGCCAGCAAGTGTCCTAACAAGAAGAAAGTGTCGAAGGTTGCAGCTACAACATCTACTGAGATGGATGCGTTTGCAGAGATATTCGAGGACGAATTTTCTCTAGTTGCCACTCTTTCTAGCAGCAGCAGGTTGGTTGAGTTTGAGGACAGCGGGGCATGGTTTGTGGATAGTGGGTCATCTCGCCATATGACGAGAATGAGGTCAGTGTTCCTTAGTGTTTCAGAGACGGGCTCAGGCTGCCATGTGAAGAATGGAGCGTGCACCAGGCATGCAGTAAAGGGGGTTGGATGCGTCAGATTCCAGCTAGAGTCAGGAGTGTCTCTGGAGGTGGATGAGGTGATGTATGTGCCAAAGTTGAAGGTTAACATGCTCTCTATATCAGCTCTGGAGGATATGGGGTATGAAATAATGTTCGTTGATGGACATGTGCTCATACAGGCAGAGGGAGTGGCCTTGGATGCAACAATGAGGCTTGGCATCGGGCAAGGTATGATGTACAGGGTGATGGGAGAGCCTGTGTAGGTGGGTCCAAGGGGATCCTAGATCAAAGATCAGCGTCGAAGAAAGTCAGTTGGTATGACTTGACATTGATGGCTGAGCGGAACGGCGCATCAGATCAGAGTGCAGCAGAAGTAGCAAGTGGATCTACCGATTCAGAGGGAGCAGCTACAGCAGCAGCAGCAGATTTGATTGGATCAGAGATTGATCCCGGTGGAGACACCTCCCTCGCTAACAGGGAGTGTTCGTTTTTTAGCTCGGTTGGTGTCTCAGTTGTGCCTATGTGCTGACGGACACCTTAATAGCCCAGATCAGCGTTTTATCTCAGCCTTAAGTTAGACTTAAGCTAATCAACAAAAATGCAGTCTTGAGTGGATTGTGGGGCCCAAGAAAGGAGGCGCACTACTTAGTGTTGCGTGGGACCCTGCCAAGGGGGGCGCACCACTTAGTGGGATGTGGGGTCCAGCCCAAAGGAGGCAGCGTCAAATCTGAGCCGTTGAGAGCATGGTTGGGCACACATCTCAAGGTTGTTGGGTGGCTGGTTGAAGGATAAAAGAAGGGGCTGAGGGTGTGAGGACGCACATTTCTCATATGTGAGGTTGAGCAAGTGAGAGCAAAAGGGGCGCTTGGCTGAGGGCAGTGTTGGCTGAGTGTGAGGGCAGTGTTGGAGCTTTGGCTTAGGCAAAATCAACAGGAGAAGAGCAGGTTCAGCAGCAAGCAAAGGAGCAGAAGCAGGTCGTACCCAGCAGAGGAAGGAGGACGTACAGGCCGTATTATGCACCAGAGAAGAGGCCGAATTGTCCCAGGCTGTACAGGCCAGTTCTAAGACTGGTCTGTGTCGATTTAAGCAGGTTGTACAGGTCTTTCTCTTGGTTGAGCAAAGGCTGAATTTGTTGGGCTAATTTAGCTAGGTTGTACAACTTATTTGGCAGGGTCGTACAGCTACCAGAAGACATTTCTGTAAGATAATTTTCTGGTGTCTTTTTTGCTGCTGTAAAACACTTACTCAAGAGCCAATAAAGCCCCATCTTAGTTGGTTTTCCCCACACTGGGGTTTCTAGGGTAATATTTGGTGTATTGTGTTTTTTATGTGCTTGGTTCTATATGCTTCCGCTATCATTTTGTTGTTATTTAACTCAGCTGTAGGTTATGATCTGGATTATTTTCAGCACGAAATGAGAGCGGAGATATAACACAGAAATATACAGAGATATTGCACGAGAGCCAATAATATAACAAAGATATATCGGATATATAACAAGAGGCACAGATATACAGTAATACACAATTTCTATTAATGAAAGAAATGTACAAAACTGTAGAAAAACAGAGTGAAAGACTCGCTAGAATGGTGGGAGCTTATCTCTGAGAAGAGATGTGACGGCTACTCACATTCGCAAGAAGATGATTGTTTCAATGAGGCTCCAAAGGCCTTTTTAACATAAAGAAAATCCAAAACTCTAACCTTGTAAGATGAAAAACCAATAGTTTTGTGGACCCCTTTTTGGGTAGTTTGGTGTATCAACTTCTCGAGGGCGTAACTTCGGCATACAATCTCCATTTGGGGCACACGATAGCTCGTTGGAAAGGTATCGACGAGGAGCTTCATTTTGGGGGCTCAATCAAGGCCTTTGGCTAACAATGAGATGCCCGATCGCGAAAAAAAAAACGTCGTTTAGGCCCTCAAAATGGCCCCGGAAGTTTAGGACCCGAAAAACTGCTAAAAATAGTAAATTGCCAACAAACTATTTTGAGCCAGTTGGAATAGTTGGGTGGCCACTAACATCCACCTAGATCAATCCTCCCTCCTTAGGAAGCAAAGGTCTCCGTTGCATTGAGTTCTCAGGGGAGAGGGGAAAGCGTTTGTTGAATCCGAATCTTGGTGAGCTGCTTGCCTTGATGGAGAAGTTGCGTTGCTTAGCTTGTTGAAGGTTGTCACAAACCTGTTGCTGGTGGGGTTGAATTTGTTCAACCAACCTGTTGTATCTTGGCTTGATTGGGCAGTGTGTATGTACTATGTACTATTGTAGGTGAAGAAACAATATCTTCTTTCGCTTTTGCAATCTGCTTTTGTTGGAAAGAAAGGTCTTGGGCCAAGGCTGCAGTGGTTGCAGTGTCCTTTTGTTCACCTTTTGAACAGATTGTGAAGAAGCTGAATTTTGTAGTGTGAGATACTACCTTGTGGCACTGTTTAGGTGGGACAGTAGTTGGAACTACCTCTGGTATCATGTAGAGATGACCCCCCACAGTAATAATGACTTCCACGTATATGGTTGGCCCAAAAGAACATCACAGACATTCAGCGGGGAAACATCACATAATACCTCATCCTTGAAGGGTTGGATGTCGTATGACAAGTCGGCACTGTTGGCTGACACGAAGATCTCGTCCCTGGCGAAGCCACCCGATGTTGTATGGTTGCGGGTGTGGTGTTGTTGACAATCTTAACTATTTGACGACCTCTGTTGAGATGAGGTTCTTCTAGCTTCCGCTATCAACAATAAAATGCAGCGAGGTCCCCTTCACCCACATTTGTGAATGAAAAAGGCGCTCCTCCTCTTCAGGATTTGCTTGTTCTTTTGGTTGAATTGTTGTGATCGCTACAGTAGCAGTGGGGTCTGTGTCAATGATCTGTCTTCTCCCATTATTTTTTGAATCGGATTATGAGTCTAGGTTTGGATCTTTTTCTTTGATCTCGGCCACCAACGATTGTTTTGAGCGACATTCATCAGTGTTGTACCAAGGGCTTTTGTGGAAATCGCACCACTTTCCAATGTCCTTCGTCTTTCTATGACCCTTCTTTTCCTGTGGCTTGGATGGGTTTTCAAGAGGTTGTTTATTAGGGCCATCTTTATCATACTTTGGTTATTGGGTATTTGCAAACCCAAACTCTCGTTTGTTCTGGTGCCTAAATTTCTGCTCAATTTTGACAGCATATCGATAGGCAGCTCCCAATGATGAGATGATCAGGAAATCCATTTCGGTTTGGATGTACCTATGCAGATCCCCGTGGTATTTCAGAACCAGATGTCGCTCGAAGTCTTTGATACCCCAGCTTGGTGCGCAAGGTAAGGAAATTATTTGTGAACTCTGGCACTGTTTGGCCCCTCTCTTACCGCAGTGTGGTCCATCTCATGTATTGGTTGTCATAGTTACCAACAGGGTAATATTGTTCCTTGACCGCATCCACACAAAAAATCTCAAGTGTGCTCGACCCCATATATTCCAAACTCCTCTGTGGAACTTTGCTCCCAGTAAGTTTCCCACCAATGTTTGACATGGGGGAGAGCCTTAAGGAGTGCGAAGGTGATCTTTTCCCTGTCGAAAAAACTGTGAATAGATAAATAACCTTCTAGCAAATTTAACCATTTTTCTAGGGCATCTGCATCTATCTGACCTTCAAATACGGGAATATCAAAATTGACTTGTACCTTGAAAGGAGAGGTGATTCCAAAGTGGTCGCTTGATGAAGACGTGCCTGTTGTTATCGGCGGGCGTTGAAGGATGTGGGCAAAATTCTCCATCATTTCGCCCCCTCTGTCACGTGAGAGCTTGCTCAAGCAACAGATTGATAGAATCTTATGCTCCATCGTTTTTATTTTCTTCCGCCATGGAGGGTTTCTTGGGCGTGCGAGAGCGATTGTCCTCAAGAGAGACAAGCTCGAGACCCAACTTGCTATACTCGAACCTCGTCGGGAACATGCACTGAAAAACAATCAAGAGCAACCTACTCTGATACCACTGATCCGGATTATTTTTTGTACGAAATGAGAGCAGAGATATAACACAAAAATATACAGAGATATTGCAAGAGAGCCAATAATATAACAGAGATATATCGGATATATAACAAGAGGCACAGATATTACACAATTTCTATTAATGAGCGAAATGTACAAAACTGTAGAAATACAGAGTGAAAGACTCACTAGAATGGCGGCAGCTTATCTCTAAGAAGAGATGTGACGGCTACTCACATTCGCAAGAAGATGATTGTTACAATGAGGCTCCAAAGGCCTTTTTAACATAAAGAAAATCCAAAACCCTAACCCCGGAAGATGAAAAGCCAACAGTTTTGTGGACCCTGTTTTGGGTAGTTTGGTGTATCAACTTCCCAAGGACGTAACTTTGGCATACTATCTCCGTTTGGGGCACACGATAGCTCGTTCGAAAGGTATTGACGAGGAGCTTCATTCTGGGGGCTCAGTCATAGCCTTTGGCTAGCTATCATTGAGGTGCCCGATCGCGAAAAAAAAAACGTCGTTTAGGCCCTCAAAATGGCCCTGGAAGTTTAGGACCCGAAAAACTGTTAAAAATAGTAAATTGCCAACAAATTGTTTTGAGCCAGTTGGAATAGGTGGGTGGCCACCAATATCCACCTAGATCAGGTTACTAGCGTAATTTTCAGATTTATATCAACAAGGATAAATTTATGTGTTTTATAAATTACTGGTTGTAATTTCATACGTTGAGTTATAGGTGTAAAATCAATAGATATAAGTGCAGATTCTTTACAACTTTCATATGCAATACTATTAAGAGTAAGTCCAATAAACTTTTTTATATCTTTTCACTGGTAGATTAATTAATATGAACTCCAGATAATTAGGACCCATCTCTCACTCCCAAAACATTCTTTGATGAGATATACTCTTCCCTCCCTTTCAACATGATCAACAAATACCTGAAAGTATTTGCAACGTATCTCATTTCCTTTCACATTCTGCCCCACCCCTTCCCTTCCCCTTTTCTCTTAATACCTCCACATCGCCAATCAGTTGGAAGTGACC
This sequence comes from Picea glauca, assembly GCA_000966675.3. NCBI lineage: Eukaryota > Viridiplantae > Streptophyta > Pinopsida > Pinales > Pinaceae > Picea > Picea glauca. Next base: position 28,273 of record JZKD02S1678494.1, on the reverse strand, counting down.
CATGTTTCTGTAAATTTGATAACTTCCATTAAATTCCGCTTATCAAAAGAATGCAAAAAGGATTTAGAGTTAACATTATTATAGATTTTCCTATAAGTCGGACTGTGGTCTCACGGCGAGTTGAAGTGGTTGTTGAAAGGATGGCCCAGTTTCAAATCCCAACAAGCAGGATCTAGTTAAAAAAATGTATACAAGACTGTGTTGAAGAACTAACAACCTTGATGGCCCACCAATGATGCAAATTAAAGTGTTTACTCAGCAAATTGGTTATGTTGCAACATGCATTATATGAAGTTCCATCTTGTGATTTTCATCACATTGATAAAGACTTGTTGTTGGTACTCTCGAGCATTGGACCTACATGCAGGATACATCTTCATGGAGCCCCTTCTCTTCGTTGCATTTGATCACTTGATGGAGATCTTTGGTTCGGGGAGTCTCACTTCTCCTTGGTTGGATGGTGATTGTGCTCACTGCTTGGTGGTTTTTTCGCGTGTGCTTGCCTTGGTGATCACCCCTCGGTTGCACTTTTGATGGATGTGGAGCACACTATCTCATTATGGTGGTTTGGTATATATGCTTATCTTGGATGTGGATGATGGTTCTAGCCCCCCAAGGGGTTAGACGATGATGGTTAAGAGATATATATTTCATGATTGTTGAAGTTTCCTAGTGACTTTTGCATGATGATGCGGGGTATTATTAGATGGCACTAGGAGGGGGTGTTCTACATGGTCCTTATATGTTTGATGTGTGATGGGGAACACTCTTGATGGTTGGATGGGTTAGTCTTTTTGTTATGTCCCTTTCTCTTATGATGTTGCTATGGAGGGATGATTCATGTTGCCTTTGTGGGATTTTCCTAGGTGATTTAACTTTATAATGTCACATTTCTAAATATCACCTAGGGGGAATGTGTTTCATGATGTTAGTACCCTCGTTGATATGTTATTTCCTAAGTTTGAGTTAGAAAGGGGGTATTACAATATGATTTGATGATGATCTAACCTTTTCCTAAGGTTAGATGGTGATTTTGATTTAATAATCCCTTGCCGGTGGTGCACTATAAGTTGGACTTTATGCTTTATTGTTATCATGGAGGGGTTTTCCTAGGGAGAACATCTATTATTTACGTGGTACAACATTTTATTAATGTGCACCTCTCATTGGCACACATGGTCGTGGTGATTTAATTTGTTGGTGACTAATTGGGAGGAGGACTATGGTTATATTTGAGCATTAACCTTTGTGCACACATGTTGAGATTGATTTAATTTGTTGGTGACTAATTGGGAGGAGGACTATGGTTAAATTTGTGCATTAACCTTTGTGCACACATGTTGAGATTGATTTAACTATTCAAAGGTTAAATTAATCTAATTTATCCAAATAAAGTTTAATAGCTTGGGCACCCTATTTTTTTATATGCTTCATTTTCAAACTTGGAGCATGCTCTTGTACTTGGTCTACTTTCTATTTTTGGAGATTATTCTTGGAGAGCGCACTTGTGGAGACATTTCTTGCTATTCTTGGAGATATTTATATCATTATTTCATGGAGTTTTGGCATGGTCAAAACCCTAATTCGCCCTTATCTCCTCGGATTTGCTTTGTGTAGATGGTCCATTTGCTATTTTGGGGTTTTAACTACATCTTTTCTTGTGGAGCACTCCATCCACTTGGCATCTAGCACATTCATCCATGGAGTTGGTTACCTTGGAACTCACACATGTGGAGTGGTTGCATGCATGCACATTCTTGGAGTACGCATTTCGTGTGGACGCTTGGCATTTGACTTAGTTTAATGCCTATTTTTGGTGGTGCATCCACTTCATGAGCATTTCTTGGTGCATACTTACTATTTTTGGATGAGGGCGAATTGCCTTTGAGAGAGTATTTTCCACAGGTTGTAACATGGTCAACCATGGATTTAGGAGAGATCTAACTACTCCATTATTATAATATTATTTTGATTTGTCATGGAGTTAGTTAGAAAGATAATATATTTTATTGTATGAGAGATTTAACTCACTCTATATAAAGAGGAGTTTCTCTCCATTTTCATTTGTAATTGGAGATTTGGCAATTAGAGGATTATGAAAGAGAGAAGTGATAGGGAATTGTCAAGCTTGGAGATGATTGATGTGGAGCTCCCTTGTATATCAAATTCTTGAAGGCTAATGAAGAAGTAAGGTATTGATCTACTTTATTGTATGGTTATGTACATGCTCTACAATTTTGTTGTTATTTGTGTGTAGAAAACTTCTTGCTATCATTTTAATTTGAAGGCCTATTAATGAAATCTATTTCACTTACGAGTAAAGCAATGTGAGGAGATTCTCCCTCTTGTTTTCCTTGCTGTTATAATTCTGTTTCATTTCCTTAATCTAATAAACTAATTATTGAAATGGAATTATAATTCAGCCTAATATGACAACACCTTCAAATTTCTTTGATGAGTAGCACCCCTAGTTCTCCAAGATTAAGTTTTTACACTAATTTCCAGGAAACACTTAAGGTTGAATTGCATCAAATTAGTTCCTTTCACCTTGAGTATACACCCAAATGATGAATGTATCAACAAGTTGATTCATCCCAAAGGTTGAATGTGGCAAATTAAACCTTTCTACCATGTAACCATCCAAAGTAGTTGATTGTGACACGCTAGTTCCTTCATTCACCCATTTCCTTGTTCCCTCTTCTTCCTTTCCTTTCATTCTCATATCCTTTTCCCATTTCCATTTTCTTTCATATGCAACAACTTACATTTTGTTAAGGCTTACTCTTCAAGAATCACCTTGTGCCTCAACTCTATAACCTTAGCAATCGTATCTTGAGAGAAGCCCCCCTTAAGTGGGAGAAGAGCCAACCAAAAGTGTGAAGAGGCGCTACTGTGGTATCGTAAGTAGCCTTCCATAGCTGCACAAACTAGCCCCTCTGATGCTGGGGACTTTACATCATTTGGGGGTGCTAGATTTTGTTATAACAGATTCAATGTCGTTAATGTACCGATTGAGCATTTTAAAGAATTATGTAAGATGTTTGTTTTGAACTCTGTACTTTTCAACTTGTTTCTGTTTAAATAACCACTTTGAAGGAACCCTTAACACCAGGTGGGCATTGGAGTTTTTATTAAACGCGTTCACTCCAAAGGACTTGAACACGTGAACAACCAACCATTCACGATAGCAAATGCCATAAACAACGTAGTGAAGCAAAAAACATGAATAGTGAAAAACTGATCCGAGAAACTTACAGGACCGAGCTTCTCAATCTCTTCATAGAGCTCCCGATGTTCTTCAGGAATGTAAATTTCTCCTCCGCACCGAATTTGCAGCCTACTGCAACTGCTTCTTGGTGATTTAATGTCTGCGACCTTGTTTTGGGGGACTTGAAGAATTTTTCCTGTGAATGAGGATTTGGGGGGTATGCGAGATAAAGAACAGGTGGGTGGTCTGAACATATGCAGAGATGAATTCATTCTTGTGTAGGAAGGAGTAACAGCAGTACAGGGGCTCGCCATAGCCAACATTTTCATTCTTACGCCCTCTTAGCTTAGCTTGCTTTGCCTCGTCTTCTCTCCATTTATGAAAAACTGGCCATATTATCGTTCAACCACCGTTAGACGTGATCGGATAAGGTTCTGGGTTTTGCCCCTCATTAACAAGTTTGAGCGTTGAAGACACTAGCGTTAAGATTAACTTTAAAAAATAAGTTACATGTTTATGTGTCTCATTTCATTTTGTGTAAGTTGAATTAAAAAAAAAAAAAAAAATTTGTGAATTTTTTGTTTAATAATAATAATCATAATCAACAATCAATACAATCAAAATTGAACACTTTCTAGTCCTTTCAAGGGGTTCAAACCTGTCCTAGAAGGGTAATTCAAAAAACACCCTTAAAAAAATGTAAATTTTTGAAATTATTTGTCATTTATGAAGGACAACAAATATCATAAAATGTCAAAAGAAGAGTTAGATTTTCAATAACCCATCAGTCTCTTCACTTCCAATGCTTGATTGGTCAACAAGTATTGGTTCATCACCATATACTTACCTTTGGTATCTAAAGACTAAAATCATCTATGTTCTAGTTGTCTCTTATCTATTCCCTGATACGGTGTACCCTTCCACAACATTAAATCCATCACATAGCTCACACATAGATAAATATTCTACCTTCGTATTGGCACATGCACTTTTTATGTGTCACTTAATGAAAGTTTACTAAAGAAGCTTAGACACCTTGTCTTTGTGAATCCCCACTTGAATTAATGTGTTATGAGCATTGTCAATTCTCAATATAGAAACTGGCATCACATTTGGTTTATATTCTTCATGTTTTTTAATCTCACACTCACCATAATGTCATTTTAAGATCAAGGAGATGTATCCTTTGTAGCATTAATGCTTGGAACAACATTTTAAACCTAGTTGGGATTATGAAGAAAGCTAGGGAGAAGGTAACATAATTTTATTGTCATCAAACTTATGCATTAGGATTATGCTCTAACATCCCACTCTTTTGTGCATTTTCACATGATTTGAGAGATAAAGTGAAAAATCAACATCCTTAATAAAAATTAACATACTTGGTGATCTTGATGAGTAATTTCATTTAGTTTTGTGTTTCTATGGATCTTTGGAAGCTCCAAAACATAAACATCTTAGCTTAAATAATAAGCTATGGATGTAGTCATGCTAGATTGTCATGTTCTTAGATGCCTATAATGTAAGTAGGGTCTCTTCATTGCTTTTATAGTATGTTGATAGAATTGTCACCCTTCAACAAAGGTCTCAAGATCTACTACAATTTATTCTTTTTAAATGAGATATAAAATGAACATGACTCTCATGGTTTAGAAGGATACATAGATGCATTGTTTATGCATCATATGGATACACAGATTACATCCTTCGGTTTATATTGGTGTTCAAGAAAAAGTTTGATTTTGTGATTGTGTCTAAAGTTTTTATTTGTGATTTTGAACTTGGGTGGGGAGAATAACAATCATCCTCCCAACAACTCAAGCTAAACTCATTTGACAACTTATCTATGTGGTTGCTCATTAAATTTTAACATTTTAAATAATTGGAAGGACATTATTTTATTTAGAAATTTTTTCTTGAAGTGTGTAGGTAGTTTACTCTTGTCAATTGAAGTACAACTACTTTTTCAACTTTTCATCATAGAAGGGTTGAATGAATATATATCCTTCAACTTGAAATTAAGAGGAGCCCTTCAAATTTGATCATTGCTCATAATAATAATAATCTAATTTTAAGGTCATGGTCAAGCCAAATACCAAATTGGTGTATGAGACCCCTTTCGCCCGTAAAATCTACGGAGGTATACATACCCTACCCCCCTCTGGATTTGAACTTGTGACCTCTTAGGAGACCCACTCAAGAGGTATAATTTTATTTAAGAGAGACAGAGAGATATTAAATATAATTTTTTTAGAGTTTTTATATTATTTTAGGTTAAATGAATTTATAACAATAATTTTGAGATGTTCTTTATTTTTCATTTAAGTGGGAATATTATTTTCATTTTTTTAAATATATATATTTGTTTTTTTTTTAAATATTAATAAGTTGAGGGAATTTTACAAGGCATTTATAGCCAAATATTGACCTAGCTTCAATACATGTTGACTAAAACCTACCTTGTGATAATAACATTGCAATACAAAGGTCCATGCAAGTAAGTTTCCACTCCTATCAGATGACTTAACCGAGCTTTGTTGTAATAGGACTTACAAGTTACGTGAAGTTGAGTTGTAGTCAACTAATGAAAAACAATTTTGTGTCATACTCCACGAGGAAGAAGGTGGTTTCAACTCTTCATTGTACTTCCAAATACAACCTTACCCAGTCCCTAGAGTTTTGTTGAACAATTCCTTCCCTGTGGATCAACCTTGTCAATGTTGTCATGGTTAGCATAACACCCTATTACAATTTAGCCTCTTACCAATGAACTTTCCATCCAAATAGAAGGAACTTTTCGGACAAGTCACTTTGAAAATTCATCATAAATATCATAAGCATCGTTGAAAATCAAACCATGATTCTTAATAACAATGGATTATTGGTGGGGTTGTGGTTTATTGATAAATTAGTGAGAGTTTATTATGGCCAAGTCAAGTTCAATTCTTAATAAATTATCATTTTTTGAACAAAATGTTTCTTTAAACTATTAAGATGATCAAAATATGTTTATAATTAATATTTTATACAACCACAAAAAATAGTAACAAGTTTAGTCACCATAAGTAGTATAAAAGCTTAAAAATCATGTTGGTTATTTGCAAAAGAAAACAGACATAAAAAAACGATATAACAACAAAACATAAGCACGACCCTTGGCCCAAGTATTAACATAGGAATTAAGTCAAGTTGTAGTAGAAAGGAGTCCAACATCATGAGATGGTCACCATGATCTAGGGTTGGCTCCCAACCAACACTAACAAGCTCAACATCTATGATAATCATATCCCTGTTGTCATTGTCATGCCAGGGTGGCTTATCAACATCAAATATTGCAAGCAACAAGGACAAAAGCTTATCAATTTGCTAGTCATGTTGGCATGGCTAGTTATGTCTTCTTCCCCTCCTTTCTTTCATTGCTTAGATGGATCAATGACATTGTTGACCTTCAAACCTCTATGACTACCAAGGTCACACAAAACAAGTAGGAGAGGCATTAGGTGGCTCATTGCCCATGGTGCATGGGGCCCTCCCCAAAACTCCAATAAGTGTTGGAGGTGGGCCCTCTCCATTTCGATCGTTTATACTTGGACAATGATTTGCAAGGATAGGGTTGTTTGAACTAGGGATCTATCAAACCACACAAAACTTATAACACATTGCAATTTATTAAATAGAACATCATTTCTCTTCTTCCTTATCAAGAAAAGAATTTCCACGCTAAGATGCCAGGAGCCCTAGAACTCTACATCGCATGAAAACTTATCTCCCAAGCATGATTCTTAGGAGATGGAAGTAAGGAAAAATTGACCACAAAAAGAATCAACCCTCCCTAAGATAGACTTGGTATTGGAATAAAGCTATAACATGTGTTTGAGCATTTTAGGTGCTTAACCACATCAAGCACAACTAGGCCTCTAGACCATAGGTGAGTAGGTCTCATGTCTACAAGAAAACTACCTATTATTAATGACCATGCAAAAAACACTTTTTTGGGTTATATGATAAGGTTACATAGGTCGTGCATTGTGAAAATCCATGTTGTAAGTCTCCATAGTTTGTTATTAACCATTGAGAATACGACTTATGCACAACCATTTTAACCCATATGTAGGTTTTTACTTCACAAATGCACGTGGCTATTTCATTTCTAGTCCTTCCACCCAACTTAAGGAGCCTAAAGGCTTAACTTGATGATGATCTCAAGGATTAAACTTTTGACCCTATCAAGAATAGTATTTTTGGATTGGTTGATGCATACTTGGCCTTTAGTTATGGCTACAACATCTAATCCCTCACCCATTTATCAAACAAACCCTTAGTAGTAACAATACCTTTCTTATAGAACTTGAGGGTTGAGAACCAAGATCTTGCCCAAAGTTTTTCATTCTTACACTAAGAGAGGAGACCACCAAATGGAGTGGTCATTGAAGGAAATACCATGACCACTCAAAGACTTCGCTCTCCAAGATAGGGACAATTTGATTGACTCCTTGGATTCACAAATGCTCTGGGAAATATACAAGACTTTAATTTTAACTATGGCATGTGTAGTAACAATACCATAAAAGTTGAGGTGTAAATATTCTATGTATGTAGGGGTTCCTGAAGAAATTTAGTTTCTCAAGAGGATTGTCCAATCCCTAAATCACCCATTTAGAATATATTTCCCAGGCCCAGGTGTGGGTTTTTATGGTTCCCATACCACCCCAATTTCTTCAGGTGTAGCACAGTGCCTAGTTGACCCTATGAAATCCTTTGCCTCCCTCATTATATCTAGAGGAATTTTAATAAGGCCTATCTCAATTTTTTATACTCACTCATGTTAGATGGTATCCAATGTGATGCATAATATACATGATTTGTTGCAAGCACTTAGTGAAAATTTGAAACTTGGCTACTATAGGGAGAGGTTTAGAGTGTTGGCACACAAGGTTTTGCAAAAGCTATGTGAGCGCTACAAGTCAGCATTGCACATGCACACAAGAAGATACACCGCGCGATGCCAATTTTTAGCATATGCGCCAGGCAAGAAGTTATTGCACGTGCCAACCCATTTTCTATTGTGCACAGGGACTTAAAGAAATCGCATGTAGGTTGGATCCCTGAATATATTTTATAATCACTGTAATTGTTTTTGTAACAACTCGACTGGTGATGGTCAAGGTTGTGGATGAGTTGGCAAGTTATTTATGATTATCATGCTCCATGGAAGATATGGGGGGACGTATGTGAATATGTAATGGTTTGGGTTTTTGTTCACTAGAGGGATTGAGTAGTAAGTGTCAATAAGGAGTTAGTAAGTTGGAGTTAAGTCAAAGCTCCAATTTAGTCTTGTATCAATCTTTGATGTTCAAAGATAGTGTGTGTGTATGAGAGAATGATCCATCTTTACGAGGGACGAAATGAAGCACAAAAATAAGATAGAAACACAGAGATACAATAATACTCAATTTATATTAAAGACTGAAATATGCAGAGACTGTAAAAGAAAATACAAAGTGAAATGAACTCGCTAGAATGGTGGTAGCTTATCTCTGAGAAAAGATGTGACGACTACATGTATTTGCAAGAAAATGGTTACAATGAGGCTCCAAAGGCATTTTTAACATAAAGTATAAATGCAAAAACCATAAACATCCAAAACCCTAACCCCGAAAGATGGAACGCCAAAAGGTTTGTGGGCTTTGATGGGCGTAGTTGATACGTCAACTTCCCTAGGGCGTAACTTTTGCATATGATCTTTGTTTGGTGCAATCTATACCTCATCGAAAAGGTTCAGCCGAGGGTGTACATTCTGAACAACCCAATACCAGCCTTTCACATCTATTGGGCACTGCCACATCAAAAAAATGTCGTTTAGGACCTCAAAACGACCAAAGAAGTTTGGGACCCAAAACTTTGTAGGAAAACTGCCAAAATGGAATCTATATGTTGAGCTAGTGGAATAGGTGGGTGACCATCGATGTCCACCTAGATCAGTCCTCCCCCTTAGGAAGCAATGGTCTCCATTGTGTTGAGTGCCCCCATCAAACGAGGAAAATTTTGTTGAACTTGATTCTCAGTGAGCCACTTGCCTTGGTGCAGTAGTTGCTATGCTTTGACAACCTAATAGAGTTGGATCTTTTGTTGGAGGATGCCTTTAACTTGTGTGTCCATGATCCRATCAATGGTTTCCYATTCCATGTAGTCAGGGTTGAGCTATGTAGGTGTCAGTTGCTCTGCCACCTCCGATGTGTTCAGTAGTGGTGGAAAATATGGCCGAAGGAGGTACACATTGAATACTGGGTGTAATCCAAGGAAGGGGGGAATACTTAACTCAAAAGCATTGTCTCCCACAACATTGGTGATGGTGTAAGGTCCATAGCAAAGTGGTCGCAACTTTCGATGGGGTCTTGTAAGGTGTTCTTTCTGTAAATGCAACCAAACCTTGTCACCTACCTAAAACTTATGGGGAACCCGATGTTGATAATGACGTTGCTTATACGTAGCATTGGCTTTATACAAAATATCATGAACCTGTTTGTGATTTTGTTGAATTAGTTCAATGAATTTGGTGGCCTTGTCAGCCTAAAATTGAGCATGGGAATATTTTTCCTGTGTGGATGCAAGGGGCAGTGCTACATCAATGGGTCCCAATGGTTGAAAAATCCAGCCCACCTAAAACTGGTTGTGGTCGGTCGAGCTATGGAGTGATTTGTTGTAGTTGTGTTGGACATCAGGAAGGCTCTCATCCTATGTTTGTGGATGTTTGGATTTGTACTTGTGCAGGATGTGCATGATCATCCTATTGATGACCTTTGTCTGTCCATCAATCTGAGGGTGGAAGGCAGTGGATTTGGTGAGCTTGGTGTCCAACAACGACCAAAGGCTTGACCAAAATGTGCTCAAGAATTTGTTGTCCCGATCTGATATTATGGTCTATGGTAGTCCAAATTGTATTGTACACGCTCAAAGAAGAGCTTGACGGTGACCTTGGTTGTGATACTCTTCTTATAGGCGATCATAATGGCCATCTTAGAGAATCGATCAACAAACACGAATACATAGTCATTTCCATGCTTGGTGGAGGGGAGACCTGACATGTAGTCCATCGAGATGGATTCCAGGGCCCGTCGAGAGTAGGCAGAGGGGTGTACAGTCCTTGTTTTTTAATGGCTAGCTTGGAAATGGAGTAGGTAGTGTAGGATCTGATATACTTACTAACATATTGTCGAAGCTTCGGCCAATAGAAATACTTTTGTAGCACTGCCATTGTCTTCTACACACCAAAGTGTCCTGCCATCTAACTGTAATGGGCTTCCTAAATCAACTTCACACGCTTGCTTGAAGGAATGCAGAGATGACCCAGATGGCATAGAAGTACATCATGAATATGGAAGTGAACAACAACCATGCTCGCTCCCAACATCTGGTAGGTCGTAGCAAAGTCAGGATCGTT
>JZKD02S1678494.1:0-17614 GCA_000966675.3 Picea glauca | reverse complement strand
CACAAGGATCATAACAAGTAAATTGCATTTAATAATTAAATTACCCAAACATGTGCATCAAATCCCCCTTAACCCCAAACAAATGCTCAAAGACGTTATGAAATTTGACAAGTTAGTGTTGGAGAGTGATCCGGATTATTTTCGGCATGAAATGAGAATGGAGATATAATAAAGAAATGCACAAAGATATCGCAGATATTCAATAATATAACATAAATGTATCGAAGATGCAACCATAAACACAGATATATAGTAATAAATGATTTCTATTAATCAATGAAATGTACAGAGACTGTAAAAATACAGAGTGAAAGACTCGCTAGAATGGTGGTGGCTTATCTCTGAGAAGAGATGTGACGGTTGCGCTCATTCGCAAGAATATGGTTACAATGAGGCTCTGAAGGACTTTTTACAATAAACAAAAATGTCAAAAACCCTAGACATCCAAAAACCTAACCCTAGGATATGAAGCGCCAAAAGTCATGTGGGCCCCGTTTGGGTAAGTTAGTACATCAACTTCCCGATGTCGTAACTTTTGCATACGATCTCCGTTTTAGGCGTGTGATAGCTCGTTGGAAAGGTATCATCGAGGAGATTAATTTTGGGGGCTCAATCATGCCTTTAGTTAGCATTGAGGAGCTCAATCCAGAAAAACCTTCATTTAGGCCCTCAAAATGGCCCTGAAAGTTAAAAACTGCTAAAAATAGTAAATTGCCAGAAAACTGTTTTGAGCCAGTCGGACAAGGTGGGTGGCCACCGATATCCACTTGGATCAATCCTCCCTTCTTAGGAAGAAATGTTCTCCATTGCGTTGAGTTCCCGGGGGAGAGAGAAAAGCGTTTGTTGAATCTGCATCTTGGTGAGTTGCTTGTCTTGCTGGAGATGTCGCACTGCTCAGTTTGTGGAAGTCTGTCACGAACCTATTGAGGTTGAGGCTGTTCAAAAAATCGAGATACATGAGAGGACGGTGTGCAGAGGGAATCTTTGTGCTTTGTTGCAGCCTTGTCGACCTGCTTGTGTTGGATAGAAGGTGCTTGGGGCGAGGTTGTAGTGGTTGTAGTGTCCTTCTGTTCTTCTTTTGAACAGATTGTGAAGAAGCTAAATTTTGCAGTGTTAGATACTAACTTGCGACACTTTTTAGGTGGAACAGTAGTCAGAACTACCTCTGGTATTCTGTAGAGATGACCCCCCAAAGTAACAATGACACTACAGGGTCGAGACTCATAAACAACATGGCGCTTCCACATATATGGCTGGCCCAAGAGAACATCACAGACATCCAGTGGGGAAACATCACATAATACCTCATCCTTGAAGGGCTGGATGTCGTATGACAATTGACATTGTTGGCTGACATAGAGATCTCGTCCTTGGTGAAACCACCCGATGTTGTACGACTGCAGGTGTGGTGTTGTCGACAATCCCAACTGTTTGATGACCTCTGTTAAGATGAGGTTCTTCTGGCTTCCGCTATCAACAATAAAATGCAGCGGGGTCCCCTTCACCCACATTTGTGAATGAAAAAGGCGCTCCTCCTCTTTGGGATCTATTGGTTCTTCTGGTTGAATTGTTGCGGTTGTGACAATAACAGTGGGGTCTGCGTCAATGATCTGTCCTTTACCATTATTTTCAAAATCAGATTCTGAATCAGGGTTTGGCTCCTTGTCTTTGATCTCAACCACCAATGACTATTTTGAGCGACATTCATCGGTGTTGTGCCAGGGGATTTTGTGGAAATCGCACCATTTTTCGGTGTCCTTCTTTGTCTTCTCGTGACCCTTCTTTTCCTGTGTTTTGGACTGGTTTTCGAGAGACTGTTTGTTAGGGTTGTCTTTGTCATACTTTGGTTGTTGAGGATTTGCAGACCCAAAATCTCGTTTGTTCTGGTGCTTAAATTTCTGCTCGATTTTAACAACATATCGATAAGCAACACCGAGTGATGAGATATCCAGAAAATCCATTTCAGTCTGGATGTATCTATGTAGAGCCCCACGGTATTTCAGAACCAAATGTCCCTCAGAGTCTTTGATACCCAACTTGGTGCACAAGGTATGGAAGGTATTGGTGAACTCCGAAACTGCTTGGCCCTCTCTTGCCACAGTGTGGTCCATCTCATGTACTGGTCCTCATAGTTGCCAACAGGGTAATATTGTTCCTTTACCGCATCCACACAAAAAATCCCAAGTGGGATAGACCCCATATATTCTAGACTCCTCTGTGGAACTTTTCTCCCAATAAGTTTCCCACCAATGTTTGACATGAGGGAGAGCTTTAAGGACTGTGAAGGTGATCTTTTCTTTGTCGGAAAAATTGTAAACAGAGAAATAACCTTCTAGCAGAGTTAACCATTTTTCTAGGGCTTCTGCATCTATCTATCCTTCAAATACAGGAATATCAAAATTAACTTGTACCTTGAAAGGCGAGGTGCCTCCAAAGTGGTCGCTTGATGAAGATGCGCATGTTTCTATCGGCAGGCATTGAAGGATGTGGGCAAAATTCTCCATCATTTTGTCCCTCTGTCGCGTGAGAGCTTGCTCAAGCAACAAATTGATAGGATCGTCTGCTTCGTCGTTTTTCTTTTCTTCCACCATTGAGGGTTTCGTGGGTGTGCGAGAGCGATTGTCTTCAAGAGAGGCAAGCTCGAGACCCAACTTGCTATACTCAGACCTCATTGGTGACATGCACTGAAAAAAAACGATCAAGAGCAGCCTACTCTGATACCATTGATCCAAATTATTTTCAGCACGAAATGAGAATGGAGATATAATAAAGAAATGCACAGAGATATCGCAGATATTCAATAATATAACAAAAATGTATCAGAGATGCAACCATAAACACAGATATACAGTACTACATGATTTCTATTAATCAAAGAAATGTACAGAGACTGTAAAAATACAGAGTGAAAGACTCGCTAGAATGGTGGCGGCTTATCTCTGAGAAGAGATGTGATGGATGTGCTCATTTTCAAGAAGATGGTTACAATGAGGCTATGAAGGCCTTTTTACAATAAAAAAGAATGCCAAAAACCCTGGACATCCAAAAACCTAACCCTAGGAGATGAAGCGCCAAAAGTCATGTGGGCCCCGTTTGGGTAAGTTAGTACATCAACTTCCCGGGGTCGTAACTGTTGCATACGATCTCCATTTTAGGCGTGTGATAGCCCGTTGGAAAGGTATCATCGAGGAGATTCATTTTGGGGGATTAATGAAGCCTTTGGATATCATTGAGGAGATCAATCTTGAAAAACCTTTATTTAGACCCTCAAAATGGCCCCGAAAGTTAAAAACTGCTAAAAATAGTAAATTGCCAAAATTGCCAGAAAATTGTTTTGAGCCAGTCGGACAGGTGGGTGGCCACCAATATCCACCTGGATTAGAAAGGGTCTTAGGGTGTCCTATTGGGATAACCTCTCTTAAGTTTGGGGTGTTTCGCATGTGGAATCTATTCCAATTCATGTAAGTGTATAAGGTGGCATGGGGTAAATATTTGGGAATGGGGTGCATGTGATAACAAGGAAATGTAGAGCCTTACCTATGGGTTCCTTTGTGGAAGGTGATTTGCACCGTGTCATGGATGCAATTGTTTCCTAGCCCATTCATTGCCTTTTATTCTTAGCTTTATTTCTTTTGATCTTTTTCTCTTGTGCTTCAAGGAAATAGTTGAGGGCCATTGTCCTGGCTTGATGACCAGAGGTGACGACGTTATCCACAAACATTTCACAGAAATGAGAAGGTTGGCTCGTAATGAGAGCTCCTTTCTCTTGGATATGCCACCAAGAGCCACTACCGTGGTTTGGTGAACAGATAGGTGGTAATGTCATACCGCTACATGCCCATGTTCATAATAGGCCAACTCGTGACGAGACCTCCTATGCATCAACTAGTACCTTGAGTGCTTATGTTATCTTGAAGGTCCCCTTTTCTTACTGAGAATCCTTTCACTGCTTTCTCAGGGATCCTTGGGCGAAGCATCTCGAAGGTTTCAGATTTATCTTTTAACTCTTTCCAACTACTTTTACCCTCTAGGCCTTTAGTCCCTTCTTCCCACAAGGTAAGGTACAACCCCTCCTAGTGTAGCCAATCCCAATGCCCGAACATGGAAAGGGGAGATGGAAGGAATAAAGATGAAAAATGGTAAGCATGGAGGGAACAGATGATGACTCTTCAAATATACACCCAGTAGGAACCCATCCTAAAGGGAAATTAACTTAATAGGGCACCATGTCACCCTTCTAGGTTTGAACGAGGCAAAGAGCATAATTTCCAAGCAAACGTCATGAAATGAAGAAGGATTCAAATACAACATGTTCAAGTGCTTCAAAAATCAGAGTTATACATACCATGATACCCGGACTCATTACCTCATGGAGAAAGACTCATTGCTACTTCAGGACCAAGCTAGTGTGATGGATATTGTTGGTGGTGATATGTGGATTGCATTGAAGAAAAGAGGGGCCCTCCGAGGCCATGCTTAAGTCGTCTGGCTCTCGGTACTCAATGTCTAGGACTAGTGGGCCTCGATACGTGATCTCCTTAATTATCCCTAATCTAGGGGATAACATCTGGTTGCAACTCGGGGACATGTGTTCACTGTAGAGCGCATGAGAACCTCAACATCTCTGGTATGACCTGTGCCTCCTAGATATTAAGAAAATACATCAGTAATCCCTAGGGTGGTGATATCACCCCGCGTTCATATATGATAAAATAAACAAATAAAAACATCTCTAGTCTAAAATATGATTATGAGCATACATATATACATAATGAAACAAAACAATATTAAACATGCAACTACAACTATGCTAACATGATATGCAATGGTATGTAGAATGGATGCAAATGCCTACTTATTCTACCTCACCTGCATTGAGGAAAATATATGAAATGATCTTACGCAAGCATTTTCAGATTCTGCTTGGCTAAAGCAAAATAGATGGGAATGTCACCCTAGGTTTATAGCCATCAAAAATAAAATCCTAACTGACAAGTACCAATTACAAGTGCTTAGGCTAGTCTTTTCACAAATAAAAGCTTGCTGGAAAATTCATTTTAATATGATTTTCTAAGTATAATAGTTGATGAAAACAAATGTAAAGACGGAAGTAAAGACACCAAGATGATAATCAAGACAGATGAGACATAAAGCAATCCTTTATTTCATTCCAATTCACCAAAGAGTAATTCTCTTTACAAAATCTCATGCATAAATTTCGGACCAAAGTCAAACTTAGACATCCCCAATGGAACACACAAAAGGACCTCTGACAGAAAATCAAAACTGAACTCTAAAAGCTGGATTAGCTTGCGACAGATTGTTGCCCACTCGACTCTGCGCAATAGCCTTTGTCAGTCATGAAAACTAATTCACAAACAGACAAGTCTACACAAACTATCAAAGATAGATCAAAACCTCTGAAAGACAAGTGTCTGAATGATGTAATTCAACCCTGAATCTTGTTGTCTACAATAAGACCTTGCCATCATAAAAAATAATTGGGCTTGTGATAAATTAAGGAATGAATGAAAACTGAACTATCTCAACATAAACTCAAAGAGCAAACATTAGTATGCTTCTCCTTCTATCCTCTCTTTCCTTTTTCCTTTAAGCAAATTAGAATTGGTTGAAGTAGTTGAACCACCTCATTAGTTAAGTTAACTAAAAACTCAACCAACTTTTTAGTTCAGGGGGAAGAGTAATAAATCATAATAAGGGTTTTAAATAAATAATAACTAGTAGGTGGGACCCCTTGTGACTCCCTTTAACTCTTAACAATCATAACATAACTAGTTAATTAAGCAAAACAACCCTCCTTGTGACTCCCATAATCACATTAACATTTGGCAATCTATCTCATTGATATTTGAATTTATTTTCAAAAAATATATTACTCATATATCCAAAGAAAACATGATGTCCAAAACTTCTGAAGTCAACTGTTCTCAACAATAGACAAATAAATAAAACTTAAAATCCATATTCTCCAGTCTATGAGGCAATCTTTCCTTTGTTGTTGCTATCACCTTTTAAACTCTCTGAATTTGCCTTAGGCTGTGTGGAGCCTTTAGGCCTAATCTCACCGATCACATGAGAGAAATCGTCCTTCCATTGCATGCGGGAGGACACTGATTTATCATAATCATTTGAAGGTGAGGAAGGGGCAGTAATGGATTTCCGTTTGCTAGGGGCACAATGGGCCTCGGTTTTCAACCTTTTATTTGAATAAATCATTCCTGTATGCATAATTTATTAGCAAATAGTTCCTTTAACAACCATACATGACAACTCTTCCAAAATATTAAATAGACTTTGTCTCAGCAACATATCAAACTCATGCAATCCAATCCATACAAATTGTCTAACTGTTCTTAATGAGCAGGGGGTGAACAAAAGGTCCTGGGATATGCGAGGGGTTTGTATTGGGAGAAACATGATATAATGAGGGGGAAAATAAACATGGTTACTGCTTAAGACAACAAACAATCAACTGTAATGCAAACCAAAGAAAATATCACTGTGATCCAACCAAGAAACTGCGACTTCAAACTGCTTCAATGCATAATTCTTCTTGACTATAATTAAATTTTAGAACNTTCAGAACCAAATGTCCCTCGGAGTCTTTGATACCCAACTTGGTGCACAAGGTATGGAAGGTATTGGTGAACTCCGGAACTGCTTGGCCCTCTCTTGCCGCAGTGTGGTCCATCTCATGTACTGGTCCTCATAGTTGCCAACAGGGTAATATTGTTCCTTTACCGCATCCACAAAAAAATCCCAAGTGGGATAGACCCCATATATTCTAGACTCCTCTGTGGAACTTTTCTCCCAATAAGTTTCCCACCAATGTTTGACATGAGGGAGAGCTTTAAGGAGCGCGAAGGTGATCTTTTCTTTGTCGGAAAAATTGTGAACAGAGAAATAACCTTCTAGCAGAGTTAACCATTTTTCTAGGGCTTCTGCATCTATCTATCCTTCAAATATAGGAATATCAAAATTAACTTGTACCTTGAAAGGCGAGGTGCCTCCAAAGTGGCCGCTTGATGAAGATGTGCATGTTTCTATCGGTAGGCATTGAAGGATGTGGGCAAAATTCTCCATCATTTTGTCCCTCTGTCGCGTGAGAGCTTGCTCAAGCAACAAATTGATAGGATCGTCTGCTTCGTCATTTTTATTTTCTTCCACCATTGAGGGTTTCTTGGGTGTGCGAGAGCGATTGTCTTCAAGAGAGGCAAGCTTGAGACCCAACTTGCTATACTCGGACCTCGTCGGGGACATGCACTGAAAAAAACGATCAAGAGCAGCCTGCTCTGATACCACTGATCTAGATTATTTTCGGCACGAAATGAGAACGGAGATATAATAAAGAAATGCACAGAGATATCGCAGATATTCAATAATATAACAAAAATGTATCAGAGATGCAACCATAAACACATATATACAGTACTACATGATTTCTATTAATCAAAGAAATGTACAGAGACTATAAAAATACAGAGTGAAAGACTCGCTAGAATGGTGGCAGCTTATCTCTGAGAAGAGATGTGATGGATGTGCTCATTTTCAAGAAGATGGTTACAATGAGGCTCTGAAGGCCTTTTTACAATAAACAAGAATTCCAAAAACCATAGACATCCAAAAACCTAACCCTAGGAGATGAAGCGCCAAAAGTCATGTGGGCCCCGTTTGGGTAAGTTAGTACATCAACTTCTCGAGGTCGTAACTGTTGCATACGATCTCCATTTTAGGCGTGTGATAGCCCATTGGAAAGGTATCATCGAGGAGATTCATTTTGGGGGCTCAATTAAGCCTTTGTATATCATTGAGGATCTCAATCTTGAAAAACCTTTATTTATACCCTCAAAATGGCCCCGAAAGTTAAAAACTGCTAAAAATAGTAAATTGCCAAAATTGCCAGAAAATTGTTTTGAGCCAGTCGGACAAGGTGGGTGGCCACCAATATCCACCTGGATTAGAAAGGGTCTTAGGGTGTCCTATTGGGATAACCTCTCTTAAGTTTGGGGTGTTTCGCAGGTGGAATCTATTCCAATTCATGTAAGTGTATAAGGTGGCATGGGGTAAATATTTGGGAATGGGGTGCATGTGATAACAAGGAAATGTAGAGCCTTACCTATGGGTTCCTTTGTGGAAGGTGATTTGCACCGTGTCATGGATGCAATTGTTTCCTAGCCCATTCATTGCCTTTTATTCTTAGCTTTATTTCTTTTGATCTTTTTCTCTTGTGCTTCAAGGAAATAGTTGAGGGCCATTGTCCTGGCTTGATGACCAGAGGTGACGACGTTATCCACAAACATTTCACAGAAATGAGAAGGTTGGCTCGTAATGAGAGCTCCTTTCTCTTGGATATGCCACCAAGAGCCACTACCGTGGTTTGGTGAACAGATAGGTGGTAATGTCATACCGCTACATGCCCATGTTCATAATAGGCCAACTCGTGACGAGACCTCCTATGCATCAACTAGTACCTTGAGTGCTTATGTTATCTTGAAGGTCCCCTTTTCTTACTGAGAATCCTTTCACTGCTTTCTCAGGGATCCTTGGGCGAAGCATCTCGAAGGTTTCAGATTTATCTTTTAACTCTTTCCAACTACTTTTACCCTCTAGGCCTTTAGTCCCTTCTTCCCACAAGGTAAGGTACAACCCCTCCTAGTGTAGCCAATCCCAATGCCCGAACATGGAAAGGGGAGATGGAAGGAATAAAGATGAAAAATGGTAAGCATGGAGGGAACAGATGATGACTCTTCAAATATACACCCAGTAGGAACCCATCCTAAAGGGAAATTAACTTAATAGGGCACCATGTCACCCTTCTAGGTTTGAACGAGGCAAAGAGCATAATTTCCAAGCAAACGTCATGAAATGAAGAAGGATTCAAATACAACATGTTCAAGTGCTTCAAAAATCAGAGTTATACATACCATGATACCCGGACTCATTACCTCATGGAGAAAGACTCATTGCTACTTCAGGACCAAGCTAGTGTGATGGATATTGTTGGTGGTGATATGTGGATTGCATTGAAGAAAAGAGGGGCCCTCCGAGGCCATGCTTAAGTCGTCTGGCTCTCGGTACTCAATGTCTAGGACTAGTGGGCCTCGATACGTGATCTCCTTAATTATCCCTAATCTAGGGGATAACATCTGGTTGCAACTCGGGGACATGTGTTCACTGTAGAGCGCATGAGAACCTCAACATCTCTGGTATGACCTGTGCCTCCTAGATATTAAGAAAATACATCAGTAATCCCTAGGGTGGTGATATCACCCCGCGTTCATATATGATAAAATAAACAAATAAAAACATCTCTAGTCTAAAATATGATTATGAGCATACATATATACATAATGAAACAAAACAATATTAAACATGCAACTACAACTATGCTAACATGATATGCAATGGTATGTAGAATGGATGCAAATGCCTACTTATTCTACCTCACCTGCATTGAGGAAAATATATGAAATGATCTTACGCAAGCATTTTCAGATTCTGCTTGGCTAAAGCAAAATAGATGGGAATGTCACCCTAGGTTTATAGCCATCAAAAATAAAATCCTAACTGACAAGTACCAATTACAAGTGCTTAGGCTAGTCTTTTCACAAATAAAAGCTTGCTGGAAAATTCATTTTAATATGATTTTCTAAGTATAATAGTTGATGAAAACAAATGTAAAGACGGAAGTAAAGACACCAAGATGATAATCAAGACAGATGAGACATAAAGCAATCCTTTATTTCATTCCAATTCACCAAAGAGTAATTCTCTTTACAAAATCTCATGCATAAATTTCGGACCAAAGTCAAACTTAGACATCCCCAATGGAACACACAAAAGGACCTCTGACAGAAAATCAAAACTGAACTCTAAAAGCTGGATTAGCTTGCGACAGATTGTTGCCCACTCGACTCTGCGCAATAGCCTTTGTCAGTCATGAAAACTAATTCACAAACAGACAAGTCTACACAAACTATCAAAGATAGATCAAAACCTCTGAAAGACAAGTGTCTGAATGATGTAATTCAACCCTGAATCTTGTTGTCTACAATAAGACCTTGCCATCATAAAAAATAATTGGGCTTGTGATAAATTAAGGAATGAATGAAAACTGAACTATCTCAACATAAACTCAAAGAGCAAACATTAGTATGCTTCTCCTTCTATCCTCTCTTTCCTTTTTCCTTTAAGCAAATTAGAATTGGTTGAAGTAGTTGAACCACCTCATTAGTTAAGTTAACTAAAAACTCAACCAACTTTTTAGTTCAGGGGGAAGAGTAATAAATCATAATAAGGGTTTTAAATAAATAATAACTAGTAGGTGGGACCCCTTGTGACTCCCTTTAACTCTTAACAATCATAACATAACTAGTTAATTAAGCAAAACAACCCTCCTTGTGACTCCCATAATCACATTAACATTTGGCAATCTATCTCATTGATATTTGAATTTATTTTCAAAAAATATATTACTCATATATCCAAAGAAAACATGATGTCCAAAACTTCTGAAGTCAACTGTTCTCAACAATAGACAAATAAATAAAACTTAAAATCCATATTCTCCAGTCTATGAGGCAATCTTTCCTTTGTTGTTGCTATCACCTTTTAAACTCTCTGAATTTGCCTTAGGCTGTGTGGAGCCTTTAGGCCTAATCTCACCGATCACATGAGAGAAATCGTCCTTCCATTGCATGCGGGAGGACACTGATTTATCATAATCATTTGAAGGTGAGGAAGGGGCAGTAATGGATTTCCGTTTGCTAGGGGCACAATGGGCCTCGGTTTTCAACCTTTTATTTGAATAAATCATTCCTGTATGCATAATTTATTAGCAAATAGTTCCTTTAACAACCATACATGACAACTCTTCCAAAATATTAAATAGACTTTGTCTCAGCAACATATCAAACTCATGCAATCCAATCCATACAAATTGTCTAACTGTTCTTAATGAGCAGGGGGTGAACAAAAGGTCCTGGGATATGCGAGGGGTTTGTATTGGGAGAAACATGATATAATGAGGGGGAAAATAAACATGGTTACTGCTTAAGACAACAAACAATCAACTGTAATGCAAACCAAAGAAAATATCACTGTGATCCAACCAAGAAACTGCGACTTCAAACTGCTTCAATGCATAATTCTTCTTGACTATAATTAAATTTTAGAACAGGGACTGAAAAATGAATGTGGGAAGGCAATGAGGTTGTTATTATCGAAAAGCGAAATGATGGTAGGGAAATAGAGCGGATATTGTTTATAAAATTAATTAAGTAATCCATAAAACCATTCTGTAAAAGGAAATAACACCAACCAAATAATCACCGTGATAAAATGAAAACTACTATGTATAATTCAATTAATTATGTGCATTGACTTGTTCGTTGTTTGTAATCAGATTTTTGACACAGTGTCACCAAACAAGACAACATGCATTCCACAACAACATGTATAAGATTTTTGTTTCTTCTTATTTGTCCATTTAATGTTTTAAAACAATTCCCTAATGAACACACAACCACTTATTTCCACTTTGTTCAGCATAAAAAATCAACCACCTTCCAACAACACAGACACAGAAAGCATGCCCAATTTAATCCCTCAATTCCATCTAACAATTAAATCGTAATGAGACCATACTGCCACAACACCCGTGCCTATCTCCGTTAAGATGCATGATATTCATTAAACAACTACTCTAGATTTAAACATCCACAACATTGGGCTATTAATCAATATAACGAGGTAGCAATAGTAAGCCTGATCTCATCTCATAAATTGATCAAAGTTGCAACAAAACCATTTTGTTTAAAACCACATGACTATATTTGATGGCGCAATCAATAATATCCATAANGTGGAATCTATTCCAATTCATGTAAGTGTATAAGGTGGCATGGGGTAAATATTTGGGAATGGGGTGCATGTGATAACAAGGAAATGTAGAGCCTTACCTATGGGTTCCTTTGTGGAAGGTGATTTGCACCGTGTCATGGATGCAATTGTTTCCTAGCCCATTCATTGCCTTTTATTCTTAGCTTTATTTCTTTTGATCTTTTTCTCTTGTGCTTCAAGGAAATAGTTGAGGGCCATTGTCCTGGCTTGATGACCAGAGGTGACGACGTTATCCACAAACATTTCACAGAAATGAGAAGGTTGGCTCGTAATGAGAGCTCCTTTCTCTTGGATATGCCACCAAGAGCCACTACCGTGGTTTGGTGAACAGATAGGTGGTAATGTCATACCGCTACATGCCCATGTTCATAATAGGCCAACTCGTGACGAGACCTCCTATGCATCAACTAGTACCTTGAGTGCTTATGTTATCTTGAAGGTCCCCTTTTCTTACTGAGAATCCTTTCACTGCTTTCTCAGGGATCCTTGGGCGAAGCATCTCGAAGGTTTCAGATTTATCTTTTAACTCTTTCCAACTACTTTTACCCTCTAGGCCTTTAGTCCCTTCTTCCCACAAGGTAAGGTACAACCCCTCCTAGTGTAGCCAATCCCAATGCCCGAACATGGAAAGGGGAGATGGAAGGAATAAAGATGAAAAATGGTAAGCATGGAGGGAACAGATGATGACTCTTCAAATATACACCCAGTAGGAACCCATCCTAAAGGGAAATTAACTTAATAGGGCACCATGTCACCCTTCTAGGTTTGAACGAGGCAAAGAGCATAATTTCCAAGCAAACGTCATGAAATGAAGAAGGATTCAAATACAACATGTTCAAGTGCTTCAAAAATCAGAGTTATACATACCATGATACCCGGACTCATTACCTCATGGAGAAAGACTCATTGCTACTTCAGGACCAAGCTAGTGTGATGGATATTGTTGGTGGTGATATGTGGATTGCATTGAAGAAAAGAGGGGCCCTCCGAGGCCATGCTTAAGTCGTCTGGCTCTCGGTACTCAATGTCTAGGACTAGTGGGCCTCGATACGTGATCTCCTTAATTATCCCTAATCTAGGGGATAACATCTGGTTGCAACTCGGGGACATGTGTTCACTGTAGAGCGCATGAGAACCTCAACATCTCTGGTATGACCTGTGCCTCCTAGATATTAAGAAAATACATCAGTAATCCCTAGGGTGGTGATATCACCCCGCGTTCATATATGATAAAATAAACAAATAAAAACATCTCTAGTCTAAAATATGATTATGAGCATACATATATACATAATGAAACAAAACAATATTAAACATGCAACTACAACTATGCTAACATGATATGCAATGGTATGTAGAATGGATGCAAATGCCTACTTATTCTACCTCACCTGCATTGAGGAAAATATATGAAATGATCTTACGCAAGCATTTTCAGATTCTGCTTGGCTAAAGCAAAATAGATGGGAATGTCACCCTAGGTTTATAGCCATCAAAAATAAAATCCTAACTGACAAGTACCAATTACAAGTGCTTAGGCTAGTCTTTTCACAAATAAAAGCTTGCTGGAAAATTCATTTTAATATGATTTTCTAAGTATAATAGTTGATGAAAACAAATGTAAAGACGGAAGTAAAGACACCAAGATGATAATCAAGACAGATGAGACATAAAGCAATCCTTTATTTCATTCCAATTCACCAAAGAGTAATTCTCTTTACAAAATCTCATGCATAAATTTCGGACCAAAGTCAAACTTAGACATCCCCAATGGAACACACAAAAGGACCTCTGACAGAAAATCAAAACTGAACTCTAAAAGCTGGATTAGCTTGCGACAGATTGTTGCCCACTCGACTCTGCGCAATAGCCTTTGTCAGTCATGAAAACTAATTCACAAACAGACAAGTCTACACAAACTATCAAAGATAGATCAAAACCTCTGAAAGACAAGTGTCTGAATGATGTAATTCAACCCTGAATCTTGTTGTCTACAATAAGACCTTGCCATCATAAAAAATAATTGGGCTTGTGATAAATTAAGGAATGAATGAAAACTGAACTATCTCAACATAAACTCAAAGAGCAAACATTAGTATGCTTCTCCTTCTATCCTCTCTTTCCTTTTTCCTTTAAGCAAATTAGAATTGGTTGAAGTAGTTGAACCACCTCATTAGTTAAGTTAACTAAAAACTCAACCAACTTTTTAGTTCAGGGGGAAGAGTAATAAATCATAATAAGGGTTTTAAATAAATAATAACTAGTAGGTGGGACCCCTTGTGACTCCCTTTAACTCTTAACAATCATAACATAACTAGTTAATTAAGCAAAACAACCCTCCTTGTGACTCCCATAATCACATTAACATTTGGCAATCTATCTCATTGATATTTGAATTTATTTTCAAAAAATATATTACTCATATATCCAAAGAAAACATGATGTCCAAAACTTCTGAAGTCAACTGTTCTCAACAATAGACAAATAAATAAAACTTAAAATCCATATTCTCCAGTCTATGAGGCAATCTTTCCTTTGTTGTTGCTATCACCTTTTAAACTCTCTGAATTTGCCTTAGGCTGTGTGGAGCCTTTAGGCCTAATCTCACCGATCACATGAGAGAAATCGTCCTTCCATTGCATGCGGGAGGACACTGATTTATCATAATCATTTGAAGGTGAGGAAGGGGCAGTAATGGATTTCCGTTTGCTAGGGGCACAATGGGCCTCGGTTTTCAACCTTTTATTTGAATAAATCATTCCTGTATGCATAATTTATTAGCAAATAGTTCCTTTAACAACCATACATGACAACTCTTCCAAAATATTAAATAGACTTTGTCTCAGCAACATATCAAACTCATGCAATCCAATCCATACAAATTGTCTAACTGTTCTTAATGAGCAGGGGGTGAACAAAAGGTCCTGGGATATGCGAGGGGTTTGTATTGGGAGAAACATGATATAATGAGGGGGAAAATAAACATGGTTACTGCTTAAGACAACAAACAATCAACTGTAATGCAAACCAAAGAAAATATCACTGTGATCCAACCAAGAAACTGCGACTTCAAACTGCTTCAATGCATAATTCTTCTTGACTATAATTAAATTTTAGAACGGGGAGTGAAAAATGAATGTGGGAAGACAATGGGGTTGTAATTATCGAAAATCGAAATGATGGTAGGGAAATAGAGCGGATATTGTTTATAAAATTAATTAAGTAATCCATAAAACCATTCTGTAAAAGGAAATAACACCAACCAAATAATCACTGTGATAAAATGAAAACTACTATGTATAATTCAATTAATTATGTGCATCGACTTGTTCGTTGTTTGTAATCAGATTTTTGACACAGTGTCACCAAACAAGACAACATGCATTCCACAACAACATGTATACGGATTTTGTTTCTTCTTATTTGTCCATTTAATGTTTTAAAACAATTCCCTAATGAACACACAACCACTTATTTCCACTTTGTTCAACATAAAAAATCAACCACCTTCCAACAACACAGACACAGAAAGCATGCCCAATTTAATCCCTCAATTCCATCTAACAATTAAATCGTAATGAGACCATACTACCACAACACCCGTGCCTATCTCCGTTAAGATGCATGATATTCATTAAACAACTACTCTAGATTTAAACATCCACAACATTGGGCTATTAATCAATATAACGAGGTAGCAATAATAAGCCTGATCTCATCTCATAAATTGATCAAATTTGCAACAAAACCATTTTGTTTAAAACCCCATGACTATCTTTGATGGTGCAATCAATAATATCCATAGCATATACAGTGGATGGCCATACCATAATCACCACGATTGCAATACTCCCATGGTCATTTTAACAGTCACAACAATCATAAATATTTAACAGTCACAGGAATCATTAACTCAACTTAACATGTTGTAGGAATGCCACACCTACCCACGCATCACACAAGAAGCATTGCTGTGACTTAACCAATTAAAACTAATGTTGGGTAAACAATTCACTAATCACAATGTAAAAGACAACAACTGTATATTTGATCCCATTTCTCCAATCAACCAGTTAACAATGCTCAGCCTATCAATTAGATTGTTATAATAACCAATTGCAACGACCAAATACTAATACCAACACCATTGTCAACATAATCGATAGGGCGAGCTAGTAATCAAACACTGTCGACAATACACCACCCATACGTAACCATCAATAGTATACCTGACAGGAAATAGGGTTCCCTCTTATAAAAAAACGGGCTTAAGAAAACAAGGGTTTTCTCTATGGACCAACACAAGGAGGCTGGTGTCGACTCCCATCATCAGATGAGAACCTTCGAGATCAACGGTGCATACACAAGGTATACCACCAATAACTTTGCAGATAGGGTGATCGTTCACAAGATAGGGGAGACTCTGAACAGAGGAGCAAAGGATCCATTTTGGCCTTGTAACAATACTTAGAACACGCAGGGTATAACCCTCGTGGCTCTCCCAATCAACCAACTAACAATGTCGAGATAAAATAGAGCCGGGAAGAAGCAATATAACCCACTGCACAACCATCAATAGCATGAACAAACCCATACCCAAGTGAAACAATGCACAGTGACACAAGGCGTTTCAAAACCAGTAAACCCCATAACATCAAAAGATTGGGTATGGTGATACAAATGCGTGGAGACAACCAACCACTCTAGACCAAATGAAACCCTCCAACTAAAACCAACAAGGATGACAGAGAGCCTTTATGGTTGCTAACACTCAAAACGGCCAATAACAATGTGACTTCAAACATTATTGCAATGAAAACCACCAACGATTCATTCCAAAAAAAATCACAAAATTACACAGTTTCCAGACTTAAGGAAAGCACAGACCCATACATCCAAATCTCCGGGTCACTCAAAACAAAATGCTAAATTAAAGACTGGTCGCAACATCAAATCCGGGAGATTCTGTTTTAATCAGATAATAATTTCTCCCAAACGAATCTTTTTATGAGAAAATAGGTCATGTGTGAGGTAAATAAGCATATTATGCAAGTGTCTTTTCGATGGTTTTGTGATATTCCTCACCGTTTGCTTGAAAATCAAGCTCAAAATTCGTCTCGTTTGAACTGACGAGAATTTTCAACTTTGTCTTTGACCAAGCATTGCACCCTATGGAGATGAAGAATTCCAATCGAATGGATTATTTTTGGCGTGTTTGGAAACCATAGTCCGACTACATATAGTCAAAATGCACTTGGCTTGATTGCTTTCATGGGTTTTAGAGACAAATATCATTGCGTGAATCTTCCTTTGAAAACTGAAAACTAGATTTGCATGATTAACTGTTGATACTCTGCCTTCAATGATGGTATTAGCATTGTGATTTTTGAAGTTAGAGTCAGTCCTAGATGAGTCATAGTCAGTGTGTCAAAGTTTATAAGGTAAGTGACCAAATAAAGGGTGGTTCGAAATTATCAAGTAACGGGTCTGGCCATAAGTTGGTTAAAGGGGTGTAAGTTTCGTCACATTTAAATCGTAAAGGTCCACTTCCCTAAGCCTCGAGTCATGTCGAAAAAGTGGAAATTATGTACTAAAATTGAGTCAAGTGGTTGGGATAAAGGTCATGTCGAAATATATTATGAGCATCATTCCCTAATCATGAAGTCAGAAAAGTAAACAATCATGTCACTTC
>JZKD02S1678493.1:71989-91916 GCA_000966675.3 Picea glauca | reverse complement strand
CCCATTAATTCCCCAATAGGCTTATCCCCCCATTAATCAATTCACCTACCTTTTAATAATGAAATAATAAAAAGACTAATTTATTTTATTTTAATAATTAATTAAATTTAAATAAAAAACTATGATAAACAATTAATAAAATTGGGTTGTTAAAATGTGGTACTCAGTAATTACTCAATTACACAGCTTCTTAATCCTTGTTTCAAGGATTGTTTCTAGTTCTAGTATGATTTTCCTTCTTTGTTAATATCTGGTAAAATAGTTTAGACTGGTATCTTGTCACCGATTACCTTATTTAATCAAGAAACATGGAAGTCTAGATGAACACATGAATATGGCGGCAACTCCAATTTGTAATCCATACTTCCAATCCTCTACAACACCTTATAGGTCCCATAATATTTGGGTGCTAATTTATTTTTCTTCGTTTGTTGCTTGAGGGACATTTTTTTATATGGTTGTAGCCTAAGAAATACCCAATTCTTCACTTCAAATTATCTTTCACTACAATGTTGATCTACTTTTTGTTTCATCATATTGTCTGTTGTAACCAAGTTGTCATTCAATAGTTTGAGAACCTCTTGTTGGTGCCCTATGTGGTCCTCCACTACTTGAACCTTTTCACTCCCTTTCAAGGGTGGTATGATGGATGGAGGATGATATCCATAAAGTGCCATAAATGGGGAAATTTTTGATGAATTATGGAAGGATGTGTTGTACCACCTGTTGACGCCCAAACGTGCAACGTAGGGTACCTTCTTGCAAATGGTTGCAACACATTGCTATTTATTTATATTTAATAATATAATAATAGGTGGGACCTCTGTGTGACTATTACAGAAAGACGACACTTATGTTTTATGTGCTTATGACTTGGTTGTGATATGAGATCTAGAGTTTCTTTGCTTTTAATTCACCGTCAGAAATTGATCACAGAAAGTTATGGGCGATGTGACTAAAGGAGAAATGATGTTGTCTTTATATAACCCTCACAAGTGTTACTATGTTCCATTTAGTTTGATAAAAGATATAAACTCCATGTTTCAAGTGGTATGTGATATATGGTGTGGTGATTACCTTGATTTCATGTTACAAGGGTTGTGCACATTGTTTAAATTAGAAGTTTAAAAGTTGGGATATGGTATCCCTAACAAGATTTGATATATGTCTCATTGGATTTTTAAACAAAGGTTGGCACATTTGTTACGTTTGGTACTTAGGGAAATGGTGGTGTATCAAGCTTGCAATTAATTTTTAATGGGTTATGCACTGTATGTATAGCTTTCTCGTACTGGCTATGGTCAAAGGTGTAAGTGTAGATACGACGTGTCGTAATTTCATGTCGCTCTAACCTACCTCGATGCTGCCACCCTTGCCATTTCACATTTGGTATTTTGTTGTTTTTTTCTACTCCACTTTGTTCGGCCATGGAAGAGGTGTTTAGACTTGGTTGATTCCCCTTGTAAATTTTACACCCAGGTATGAGGGTTCTTGCTGCTCCATCCATGAAGTTTTTTCTCTGCTCTTTACTTAAGTCAAGAGTTGGCTCTTAAATTTGCTCACTGACTGTGCATTTCCAAAGTTTTATGGGATTTTCGACTGTGTATAGATTATTGGTGAAGTTTGGTCTCAATGATGTTGTATGTAAATTGTTCGCATTAAAAATGATATGGGTATCTCTTATTGTTTGTAGTAACTTCGTGCTTTACTTGTGGAAAAGTGTATTATTTGGGAAGTTCTCAAGCCTATCTTGCCTTTGGTTTTCATTTTGTGATTCCTCTCTGTCTGATAAGAATGTTATCACTGCTCATTACCTGTGGGTTATTTGGAACCTTTTCCTATCATTTGATTGTATAGCTTTCATGGCTATCATGCTCACGCCCTTGTATCAGCTCTGTAAAAGAGAATGTGGAAATTTATGGTGGTACTAAGTTGTTAAAGGTATCTTTTGGGCCAAAACCCTCAAACTTGGTTAGCTCGTCCTCCTAGACTACATCATTGTTGATGATTGTTTATCGAACCTTGTATTTTAAAAACGACGTGGAGGTGGTCAACCCAACATTTAATAAAGGCATTGTTCGTGCTCATTTTTAGTCATGGGTCTTGTCGATTATTTACTGTGTGAAGTTAGAAAGAATGTTAAGCCCACTTTTTTTTGTAATACAGTCTATCATGTGGAAATATAGGGGTGATGGCAACATTGAAAAATCATTGTTTAACAGATACGACCTACTATGTGTTCTATTTTATATGAAAATAATACCTTTGTGGATGAATTATATATGCGTTGAATGAGTTTTGCAAACTAGAATGAAAGGGAACTTTGGAAGCATTGTTATTTGAAGTCTTAGTTTGGAATTGTGTTACACAGGGACCCCTTTTGAGTCCACTTCGTAAAATCTTGTAGTAGTTAAAATAATACCGATGGTAATATTGTGGACCTTAGTCTGTCTATTCTTGGAATGTTGGTACTGATTGTTGGAATGTCGTGTCTCCTTGACTCTGTTGTGTGTGAGATGTGTTATTACTATTGAATGTTTCTTGGGCACTAAATTATGAAATTATTTCTATGAAATGCAATTTCTAAATGCAAAATGACCAACCTTGAAGTAAAACGCCAATTCGGGATTTTGGAAACAGAGTGTTGAATTTCAGTTTGTAAATAGTAAAGGGTTTGGAAATTTAATTTTTGAAGATGATATTTTTTGGTATGGATGATTATAGAACATTATCCATTGGAGTCCCTTCCATTATATCACTTTACGCACGCTACACTCCCCTCATTATCCCACTTACACTTCTACACTCCATGTTCTATTGTTATTCATTTTTAAGGAAAAGTGTGTATGAAAATAAGAGAAATGATGTAAAGGTGGATTGATGATTGGTGTTTTCGGAGCTATTTATATACACAATTGATTGTTTTATTGATTGTTGGACAATATCCATGTATCTTTCCCCCTCCATGATATCATTTTACGTACAATACAAACCCCCCATTCTCCCTCTAATCCTATCAACTGCATGTTCATGTGGCAATCAATAAATGAAAGTTTTATGGATGGATTGCATGTGTCATGTAGTAAATAATGGAGCCAACTCTTAATTTATTTAAGTGGATTTTCATGTATGGGTTATTAAGAACTTTTCATGACTGATTAAATATTGTTACACRGTGAGTTTTTTTAGCAGGGGTAGTAATGGCCGGAATAACARAGGCATAGGTAATTGGAAGTGAGGCCATAGAAGGCMTYRGTTTTCTATTCACTTCRATGTTGATCCATAAGAGTTAAAMAAATKKTTTCTAGACRGGTTTTTTAATTTGGTTGGCCATGGTTCATGGACCCCCGACCTGAAAKACCCCCACTTCAACCTCCTCAGAATTTCCCTGGCATTCTTTTTCCTCCACACTTATCAATGCARCCCCGAGGRTCTAACCAACCAAAGGCTGTCATAGAAAAGTTAAKAGAGGATGTAACATCTCGCTCTTGTGYGCACTGAGTGAACTTATTCTTTGAGGACACTTGCTTGCAAGTGATCYAKATTATTATACTATTGGTCRTTTGATTATGATTATGAGGCATTATGGATATGTTATTTTGTGTGTTTACATARACAGGTGCTATTGACTGGGTTCTSYTGAGTGTGCARGACTTGGAACCTTGAGGATGCAGAGGCATCTATGAAACCCCTTGGACTCTGGATCGARTCAGGGAGTGGACTATTGGGTTTTAATTATTGTTKATATGACATATGCACATMTGATTAGATGTTATGATGATTGATTTTATTTMTGACATGATTCRTTGATGATGCAGGCTGACGATAGCTTGTCGACCAGACTCACATGTGGAGTAGAGGGGTCRYGCATGATAACAAGAGATGTAGAKGGAGAGGTGTGGACAATAACCCTGCCACAACCTACTAGCAYTTTTKTCGTGGCTCGAACTGTAAGCCACGATGTCRYGAGGGMARACTRTGACATTTTCTCATGATGATTATAAGGGWTGYGCAATAAGGCAGGGGCCTTATTCCTTAGAGGMCCTTAGTCTCCCACAAAATCACCTAGMRRAGTATTGACTCCAGGGGTTTTTTATGTCTACCAAGTCAGTCAAGAGGCGAGTGGCACCCTTCAAGCACGTAGTGCRTCCTRAAGGGCACGTYGCGCAAGAAAAATGGAAAGAGGYGAGTGGCACCCTTGGAGAACGTAGTGCATACTGAAGGGAACTTCATGAAAGAAAAAYRGAAAGARGCGAGWGGCACCCTTGGAGCAYGTAGTGCATCCTGAAGGGAACGTCGCACAAGGRAAACARAATGAGGCAAGTGGCACCCTTGGAGCACCTAGTGYGTCCTAAAGGGCACGT
Source organism: Picea glauca (assembly GCA_000966675.3). NCBI lineage: Eukaryota > Viridiplantae > Streptophyta > Pinopsida > Pinales > Pinaceae > Picea > Picea glauca. Next base: position 87,552 of record JZKD02S1678493.1, on the reverse strand, counting down.
CGCGTTGTTAACTAATAAGTGAATAAACCTAGATGGAATTAGAAYGAATGATGTGATAAGAAAKWTTTAAAAACATTTTCCCTAATAAAAATGTCGCSCAACCTAGGAAACTAAAATCTAGGTCTAAGTAATACTTGTGCMAAAAAAAATAAAATATCATAGTTAAACATGTGACGAGAAGGGGGTAAGCAATTCAATTAATTTATTAAAATCAAATTATATTGAGGGATTAAAATTTTAAAAGGSAATTGATTTTTTTTCTTACATGTGCTAATTAAAATTTATTAATGAAAAAGAAAAAGGGGAAAAAAGTAATTTTCTACACTTGCTAATTTGAGTTTTAGATAAAAAGGGAAAGGAGGGAAGCTTAAAAGAATTATGAAACTAAGGGAAMAAGGGGAAACATAAATAAAAAGGGGAAACATAAATAAAAAGGGAAACATAAGGAAAAATCAGAATGACTAACTTAGTAAGGAATCTTGCCTATAAGAACTTTCTAAATTGAACTCAACTAGGAATTTAGTAAGGGTGTAAGTCATTAAAACGTGTAAGGGAATATGGGGACACCTAGGAGCGATTCTAGGAATGCTTTTAGGTGGGTGAGGGAAATAGGGGTAATTAAATAATTAATGAAATTAATTTATGGTGCAACTAAGGGGATGGGTGACATGTGTATGGGGGACGTTTTTCCGAATTAAATTAATGAAAAATAAATTAAATGGGAAATTGGGAAAGAAATCACTTAGAAACTCTATAAAAAGGATGGAGGAGAAGGAGTATGGATATATCCTTTCATGCATAATGTTATATTGAAAAAATTTTGACTTGACTGACTTATCTTGTGGGAGTTGGGATACCCATCTGGGGTACAAGTGGTAGCTCAACCTTTCGAGGCGAACTAGTTGTTAGTTGTTCTAATTTGGTTTAGAGTGTGTCGCCCCTTTGCAGATCGGGGGGCTAAGGGGGAAGAAGAGTACCCCTAGCGTAGGCTAGGAAGTACCAGTGAAGTCACATCGGTGGGCAAGCGGGAGCTGCATGGAGCACGCGGGACAACGACTTAGAGCTCTCACCTTGGGCTACAATACACATGCTTTTATTTTGCATGGTAGATTACTATTGATCTTGGGATTTCATTTCTGTACTTTTATTGTGTAAAGAAAAGTGTTTTACTTAGAATTTTTGTTTTATTGAGAGCTTAAAATCATCATAGCTTTAAGCTCACTGCATCGATTAGATCTCCTTGGCCATCGATCCTTGATTGTTGTGACTGTTCTATTTGTTTGATTGATTATTTGAAGAGTTTGTGCTTTATCTTTCGATCTCATCCCTAGTTCACCAGTCCATGCCTGAGCAGTCGGCTAGTAGCTAGATCAACGACCGTCACTTCGGTGTGTTAATAGACCTATAGATCCTAATGCCCCACTTTTTTATGCATGGATGATGAGCGAAGGATAGTTTGCCCAGTTGTCTACCCCTGTTGATTGATTGTCTTGAACCTTGTTGCGATTGATTACCTCTGCGATTTTTTATCCTTTCCCTCAGTGAACTGCTTATGATCATCTATGTTTTGATCTCTATGTTTTGATGCATTTCCTGGCGAAGTAACTCTGTGTTTTTAATACCCTTCCTGGCAATTTAAGTCTGCGTTGATACATTTCCTGGAGAATTTACTGTGTGGTTTTTTTTTTTACATCTGGTCTGCCAATTAACTCTACGATTATCACCTCTGATGGTGAATTTACTCTACGATTTTTAATACATATAGTCTTCCATTTTCCTCTGTAAATTATTACTTTTTAATGGCGAATTTTACCCTACGACTTTACCCTTGGTTTATACATTTATAGACTGTTATTTTACCCTTCTTTGGACAACATTTTTTTAATATCTTATGACTGAGTTGAATTTTCCTGGCAGCGGTTTCCTTACCTGTTATTGACTTTGATCTTGAGGTTAAACTCAATGAAACTCATCAAACGTGATGTTAAAATCAACGATTTTTCCCCTTTATCTGACCACAATTTTGTGATAAACCATAGTAAATTTGTGTCTGGGTGTTGTGTTATTAATGTCAGAGCATCCACAATGATAAACCACAGCGATTTATTTTACTCTTCATTTTGAATTGCATTTTATACCTGTGTTTCATTAAACCATGATTTTATTGTCGCTTTGCACATTTTCTGATCCACGGTTTTGGCACCATGCACAGTTTTTATATACCTGTATTTTTCTCACTACGAATTTGTATATACAATGAATTGGACAACGTGCCTTCCTCAGCTATTACACATTTTTTTTACTGTGATTTCACATACATTGAGTGCACGGTGACTGCGATTTTTAATAGTTAGGGTAATGTATTTCCTAGATAAAAAATAACACGTTTCTCTATAAGTGAATGTATGTGTATTCAACATTTTTTTAAGCAATGAGTATTTCATCTTTTGGCTGTGTTTTGGTTGAACCCCGAATGCCAATGAACCCGTTGTTTTTACCCCTGCATTTTCTAACATTCTTTTGACAATGGATTTATACCTTCAGTGACATCGTTTGCTTTCTGGCTACATTTAAATTATACTGAATGCAAGATTACTATCTCACACCGATTGATAGTTGATTGACTCTTAGGTGACAACATTATTTATGCCATGTTTTTATTTATTCATATGCATTTCCTTTTAAATATAGCCCATCCCCTTTTTGGCTATCACCATGATGTATTTAATAGCTAATAGTTACCTGGCGATTTTATGATGCTATCACCGTAATGTAATTAATAAATTGATGGTTATTGATAGGATAGTACGTGGCATAGAGATATAGTTCGGATGTCATAGTAGATGAATTGATTTTTAGGATAGAGATATAATACGTAGTGTTATCATACTTTGCTATATAATATCGATAGCCATTAATATTCTTGACAGTTGGTTAGCAAATTATTACTCTGCCTCGATTTCACACACAACCTTACCACTTTTCACTCAGCCTTGTCATAACTTGCCCAACGATTTTAGCATTGCCTACCTTAGTTCAGCAACAGCGTGGGATGTATAATGTGTGTCAGAGATTTGTAATTTTAGAAACAACATTTTACATGTAATGGTAATTGTGTTTTATGACAGTTTTAATATGATGATAATAAATGTTATTATTTAGCAATTTTAATGTTTAAGGACAACGTTGACAGTAATCTTAAATTGACAGCTTGATTGTGTGACAATGTTGACAGTTATCATAATTAAATTCACAACCCTTTTATATGGGTTATGCATAATAATAGTTGGAAGTTATATAGTGTATAATGAACATCTTTATTCGCATTCTCGTGGCGATTTAATATTGAATGTCTTACCTAGCATGCCGATAGTGATTTGATTACACAGAGATATCTCCTACTAATTTAAAATATAATTGAAGGGCAGTGTGTTTATCTAATGGAATAAAGAACGCCAACCGAATGGCATTTAATAGACATCGTGGGGTAAATTAATATTTTTGTTAGTGTTATATTAATAGCGTCATATATGGGTATTTTTAATATTGTTTTATATTGTTAAATTTTTAATTAGACTTGATAGTTTGATAACAAAGTTGTTTGTTTTATAAGAAACGTAGATCAGTATTTCTCTTAATTTAATGGACAGTGGGTAATTGTTAATCAACATTTCTTGTTGTTGTTCAATGCCCAATTTAGTTCACCTTGTGTTAAATTTTATGACCATAGTATCTTGGTAATTGTTCACTACCTCGCACTTAGACATCTTGCTTAACAATTAATGGTTAGTGGTTGGAAAATTCGTGTAATAGCTTGTGCTTTCACCTTTGAAGGTCGTCATCTTGCATCTTGTCGACCTGTTTCTTGGGGCGTGGGTCCAGTCTTCTTGTTAGTATTTTGTCTCCTAGCGCATTGGATTCACCTAGAGTCCTTGGTCCAGATAGTTTATGTTATGCCAAGATTATTGTCGCGCCTATCAGCGGGGGATGACATGATTCTTGATGAGGGGATCATAGTGCTCCCTATTGGATAGAGGTGAAGGATAACTTGGTTGGATTCTGTGCTTCTCATTGTGGATGTTGTCCTTAGATTGTAAGCGTTGTCATGTCGTGTGTTCGGTGGGTAGTCATTTCTATCTTTGATTTATGCATGTGTCGGCCAGTTGACCGTGGTGCTAATGCGTGGAGTCGTAGTTGTATGTTTCCTGATCTACATGCTTGTGTTCATCATCAAGTTGTGTGGTTCAATTGTTTGTCGTCATTTCCTTCGTGCCTAAAACAAAACAAAAAAATGCACTTTATGCTTCACTTGTAGTCGTAACAATTGGGGTTCTTACATATGGTATCATAGCAGGTTCAACCCGCGACTTGGGAACACTACAGATTTCGCTGATATAATATTTGATTATAATGTTGCTAATTAAGTTGACTTCTCTTCATGCAGGTAATAATGGTTAGAGGACATCGTAGAGGCAAACGACGGGGTGCTAGGGGAGGAGGCGTGACGCCTCCAGAAACATCCACACCTGAGGGGTCTAACCCTGAGGGAGACGAACAGGTTGTCGGACAGGAGAAGATAGCGATGGGTGATGTGGTTGGGCTGATGAGGTATTTTCAATATATGTCTAAGGCATTGATCAACCACTTTGACAAAGATGAGGCCAGGGTGCCTGAACCCCCTGAGGGTCCACTACACACGCTGGTTGATACTGATAGCATTCACCATGAACTCGAGAAGGTCAAATTTCCCAACTTCTTTAGTGCCCCATATGACACAGCTATCGAGGCATGGTTGGAGAATATGGAAATGTGATTTTCACTTCATGACTATACCTCCAACATGAAGGTCAGCATCGCGATCTTTCAACTAAAGGGGAGCGCTCTTCTATGGTGGAAGACGCTCCTACCACAATTGAACATGGTTTTCGAAGACGTGTCATAGGAACTGTTTGAGGAACAGCTCCAAGAGAGGTACCTATCAAAGGAATTCATTGAGTGCCAGCTCAACAAGTTCAACACCTTACGACAAGTCAGTCGTACAGTTCCCGAGTACGAGGTCCATTTTATGGAGTTTCTTCGATATGCTCTGCACCTTAATACTGAGAAACTTAAGGTCAACATATTTTTATTTGGACTTAACGTCAGCATACATGGAAAGGTTAGGATTCTGATGCCTCATACCTTGCATGATGTCATCTAGAAGGCCCTCATAGCAGAGGAGGATCTTATCAGCGGGGGTCAGAGTAGGACTCCAGTGAGACCAACAGGGTAGATGTCATTTGGTGCATAGCAACATCAAACACCAACTAGACAGACGTCGGGATATCATGGCTTCAAGAGAGGATCCACTTTCACTACACCTCAGCGACCAATGCCTCAGCAATGGACTCCTTATCGGGGACCACAACATCAGTAGTAGCGTCGACCACAAAAACAATAGTTTAGGCCTATTCAGCAGAACAGACCAGGATTCAGGCCTGTGGGCCGTCAACTTCTACTTCAGGTACCATGAGTACTGGACCGAAGAAGGGTTGGTGGACTTGTGGGGAGCCACACTACTAGTGTGACTGCCTAGTGGAGAGGACTAGAGCATGTTGATCAGCTGGACCCACTATCGTGGGAGATTTGGGCAAGGCCCATCGGATTCATGCAGTGGTGAATAACTACCAGGTAGAGAACCAATCGACTATGCTCAATATTTCAGGTATTGTTGCTGACCAAACCCTGATAGATATCGGTGCTACCGAGAGTTTCATTTATGGTGCAATGTTAAAGAGGATTAAGGTAAAGGCAATTGAACATGATTAGTTTAGCTTTGTAGAGATGGATTCAGGAGCCAAACAAAAGGTTGCAGGAAAGGTTACGGGCTGTACCCTTAACCTGGGAGAGTTTTTCACCAAAGCCAACCTGTACATCATGATATTAGGATCTTATGACATCGTGATCGGTATGGACTGGTTGGAATCACATGAGGCGATACTCAAGTGTAATACGAAATGGTTGATCTTGTTCGATGATGAGGGAAAAGATGCGTAATTGTGGGACAAAAAAAGGGAGTTTCCCTGAGGTTCATCTCTTCCTTGTAGCTACAGAAGAGCATGTGCAAGGGATGTAAGATTTATGTGATCCTTGCGTTAAACAAGAAGGGAGTAGTGGAAGGTCTAGAACACCTTCCTATGGTGAGAGAGTTTGCAGATGTCTTCCCAGAGGATTTATTTGCGATGCCACCGGAGAGGGAATTGGAATTTACCATAGACCTAAAATCGGGGACTGAACCAATAGAGAGAATGGCTTATCATATGTCAACCCCGGAGTTACAAGAGTTGAGAATTGAACTTAAGGAGTTGTTGGACCTGGGACTTATACCTCCAAGCGTGTCATTGTGGGGTGTGCATGTTATTTTCATATGAAATAAGGATGGGTCGTGGAGACTCTGCATTGACTACCTTCAATTGAACAAGGCAACGATCAAGAATCAGTATCCATTGTCGAGGATTGATGATATGTTCGATCAGATGAATGGTGCGACGGTGTTTCTAAAGATCAATTTGTGATCAGGGTATCACTAGTTAAGGATCAAGGAGGATGACATCCCTAAGACCATCTTTAAGGCGAGGTTTGGACATTACGAGTTTATTGTTTTAACGTTTGGACTCACAAACGCCCCAAGGGTATTTATGAGTTTGATGAATGGGGTTTTCCGCGAGTACTTGGACAAGTTCATCCAAGTATTCATTGACGATATTTTGATTTACTCTCGGAAGATGGAGGAGCATGACGAGCACTTGCGCTTGGTACTACAGTGTCTGTGAGAGCACAAATTTTATGGGAAATTTTCCAAATGCTCATTTTTATCAATCGAAGATTCACTACTTAGGGCATGTCATCTCCGACGAGGGTATTGTCGTGGATCCATCAAAGGTTGAGGCTATTATGGAATGGCATGCGCCAATGAATGTCCCGAAAGTGTGTAGATTCATGGGTTTAGCAGGATATTATCGACGGTTCATCGAGGGATTTTCGAAGATAGCAAATATGATCATGGAATTGCAGAAGAAGAGAAAGAAATTTTTTTCGACTGAGAAATGAGTGGAATAAATATGGAGGGTCAAAGAGTTGTTGACAACAACACTGATACTAAATTTCCCTGACATCGACGCAGACTTCTTGGTATGCACTGACGCATCCAAGGAAGGCTTAGGTAGAGTCTTGATGCAAGACGGTCGAATGATCACTTACATCTTGAGAAAATTGAGAAGGCATGAGGAGAACTATGCGACGCATGATTTGGAGTTGTTAGCCATTGTATATGCCTTGAAGGTTTGGAGACACTACCTTATTGGACAAAAATTTGAACTAAAAATGGACCATTGTGGACTACAACACATATTTACGCAAAGCGACCTGAACACACGACAATGGCATTGGTCGGAATTGCTTAGCGATTAAGACTTCAAGATGCATTAAGTCAGAGACCACACATCTTGTCGGTATTGCTGCTTCAGGTGAATCTACGTGAAAATATTCTAACTTTACAGCACGATGATGACTGGTACAAAGAGATCAAGGATTTTATCTGAAAAAACACAATGATAGTACCAATATTTGAAGGACTTACATTTGATGAAGATGGATTATTGAGGTTTAAGAATTGGATTTATGTACCACTAAATGATGAGTTGAGGAGTTTGATCCTAAACGAGGCTCACAGAGTAGTGTACATGGATCACTTGGGAGTCATGAAGATGAGGGCAGACCTTAAACCCTTATTCTTCTGGAAAGGAATGAAGGCAAATATAGTCAACTATGTGGCCATATGTCTAGAATTTCAGCAGGTAAAGGTTGGACATAGACATCTAGCAGGATTATTACAGCCACACGATATTCCTAAATCGAAATGGTAGGTTATTTCGATGGATTTCATTGTTGGATTGCCACTGAATATAAAGAGACACGACTCGATTTTCGTGGTAGTCGACACTTTGACGAAGAGTGCTCATTTTATTCCTGTGCATACGACGTATGAGGCACCTGACATAGCTAGATTTTTCATTAGTGATATTGTGAGGTTGCATGGCATACCTAAGAGGATTATATCCAATCAAGGATCGATGTTTACTGGATTATTTTGGACTAGTTTCCAAGAGGCCTTGGGGACCTAACTTAACTTTAGTACTGCATATCACCCGGAAACTGACGGTCAGCCCGAATGAACAAACCATATCTTGGAATACATGTTGTGCATGTACATGATGGACCAACAGAAGAACTGGGAATAATTATTGCCACTGGTGGTATTCGCATATAACAACAGTTACCAAAGCACCATTAAGATGGTGCCTTTTGAGTTTCTTTATGGGCGATTGTGTAGATGCCTTTGAGTTGGGATCAGCTTGAGGATAGGGTCCTAGTGGGACCAAAAGTGATCCAAGAAATGGAAGATCAAATGAAAACAATAAGACAAAGGATCAAAGAAGTGTAGGATCGACAGAAGAATTATGTTGATGTGCGTCGTGTCGACCGTAATTACTAAGTAGGCGATCGAGTCTTCTTGCAGGTAAAACCGCATAAGAGTTCGATCAAGTTAGGAAAGGGAGATAAACTCTCTCCTAGTTTCGTGGGACCTTTCGATATTGTGGAGAGAAAGGGGCATGTGGCCTATAAACTAGCCTTGCCTAATTCTTTGAGGTGTATGCACGATGTTTTTCACGTATCTGTTTTGAGACATTATATTAGTGATCCTACACATGTTATTTACATGAGTTCCTTGCAGGTATCGTATGAGGGGGCACTCACGACTGAGCCAATTCACATCCTGGATCATCACATTTGATAGCTATGGCATCGAACAATACATCAGGTCAAGGTCCAGTGGGACAACTATAGTCTGCACTCGACGACCTAGGAGGATGCATATGATATGTGCCATCAGTTTCCATTTTTGTTTGATAGATAGACTTATGATACTGTGATACACATTATTTCAACACTTATATACTGTAAAACTTCGCGACAAAGTTTAGACCAAGAGGGGGTGTATGTAACATCTCGCTCTTGTGCGCACTAAGAAAACTTATTCTTTGAGGACACTTGCTTGCAAGTGATCCATATTATTATACTATTGGTCATTTGATTATTATTATGAGGCATTATGGATATGTTATTTTGTTTGTTTACATAAACAGGTTCTATTGACTGGGTTCTCCTAAGTGTGCAGGACTTGGGACCTCGAGGATGAAGAGGCATCGATGAAACCCCTTGGACTTTGGATCGAGTGAGGGAGTGGACTATTGGGTTTTGATTATTGTTGATATGACATATGCACATCTGATTAGATGTTATGATGATTGATTTTATTTCTAACATAATTCATTGATGATACAGGCTGACAATAGCTTGACAACCAGACTCACATGTGGATTGGAGGGGTCATGCATGATAACTAGAGACATTGAGGGAGAGGTGTGGACAATAGCCCTACCACAGCCTACTAGCACTCTTGTTGACTCGAACTATAGGTTAACAATTACCTAGTTCGAGAAGACCCACGATGTCGTGAGGGAAGACTGCGATAGTCGCTCATGATGATTCTAAGGGGTGCACAATAAGGGAGGGACATTATTCCTTAGAGGCCCTTAGTCTCCCACAAGATCACCTAGCGTAGTATTGAATCCATGGGTTTTTTATGGCTACCAAGTTAGTCAAGAGGTGGGGGCACCCTTGGAGCACATAGTGCATCCTGAAGAGCACGTCACACAAGAAAAATGGAAAAAGGCGAGTGGCACCCTTGGAGCACGTAGTGCGTCCTGAAGGGCACGTCGCTGAAGAAAAATGGAAAGAGGCGAGTGGCACCCTTGGAGCACTAGTGCATCCTGAAGGGCACGTCGCGTTGTTAAATAATAAGTGAATAAACCTAGATGGCCTTAGAATGAATGATGTGACAAGAAATATTTAAAAACATTTTCCCTAATAAAAATGTCGCCCAACCTAGGAAATTAAAATCTAGGTCTAAGTAATACTTGTGCTAAAAAAAAAAAAAATCATAATTAAACATGTGATGAGGAGTAAGAAATTAAATTAATTTATTAAAATCAAATTATATTGAGGGATTAAAATTTTAAAAGGGAATTGATTGTTTTGTTACATGTGCTAATTAAAATTTATTAATTAAAAAGAAAAAGAGAAAAAAGGTAATTTTCTACACTTGCTAATTTGAGTTTTAGATAAAAAGGGAGAGCGAAACTTAAAAGAATTAGGAAACTAAGGGAAAAAGGGGAAACATAAAGAAAAAGGGAAACATAAGGGAAAAGAAGAATGACTGACTTAGTAAGGAATCTTACCTTTAAGAACTTTCTAAATTGAACTCAACTAGGAATTTAGTAAGGGCGTAAGTCATTAAAACATGTAAGGGAATATGGGGACACCTAGGAGTGATTCTAGGAATGCTTTTAGGTGGGTGAGGTAAATACGGGTAATTAAATAATTAATGAAATTAATTTCTAGTGCAACTAAGGGGATGGGCAACATGTGTACGAGGGAGTTTTTTCTTAATTAAATTAATGAAAAATAAATTAAATGGGATATTGGGAAAGAAAACACTTAGAAAATCTATAAAAAGGATGGAGGAGGAGGAGTATGGATCTCTTATTTCATGTGTAACATTACGCTACAGAATTTTTGACTTGACTGACTTATCTTGTGGGAGTTGGGATACCTAGCTCGGGTACGAGTGGTAGCTTGACCTTTCGAGGCGAGATGGTTGCTAGTTGTTCTTTGGTTTAGAGTGTGTGGCCCCTTTGCGTCTCGGGGGGCTAACGGGGAAGAAGAGTACCCCTAGCGTAGGTTGGGAGGTACCAGTGAAGTCACATCGGTCGCCAAGTGGGAGTTGAACGGAGCGCGTGGGACAATGACTCGGAGTTGTCACCTTGGGCTACGGTACGCATGCTTTTATTTTTCATGGTAGATTACTATTGATCTTGCACTTTCATTTATGTACTTTTATTGTGTAAAGAAAAGTGTTTTACTCAGCGTTTTTTTTTATCGAAAACTTAAAATCATCATAGCCTTACGCTCATTGCATCGATTAGATCTCCTTGGACACCGATCCTTGATTGTTGTGAATGTTTTGTTTGTTTTATTGATTACTTGAAGAGTTTGTACTTTATTTTTCGGCATCATCCCTAGTTCATTATTCCATGCCTGAGTAGTTGGCCAGGAGTTGGATCGGCGGTCGTCACTTCGGTGTTAATAGACCTATAGATCCTAATGCCCTACTTTTCTATGCGTGGTTGATGAGCGAAGGATAGTTTTCCCAGTTTTCTACCCCTATTCATTGATCCTAGTTGAGTGATTGTCTTGTGCCTTGTTGTGATTGGTTACCTCTACGATTTTTTATCCTTTCCCTCAACAAACCGCTTATGATCCTCTACATTTTTATCTTTGCGTTTTGATGCATTTCCTGGCGAAGTAACTCTATGTTTTTAATACCCTTCCTAGCAATTTAAGTCTGTGTTGATACATTTCCTGGCGAATTTATTGTGTGGTCGTTTTTTCTACATCTGGTCTGCCAATTAACTCTGCGATTATCACCTCTGATAGCGAATTGACTCTACATTTTTTAATACATATGGTCTGTGATTTTCCTCTGTACATTATTACTTTTTAAAGGCAAATTTTACCTTGCGACTTTACCCTTGGTTTATACATTTATAGACTGTTATTTTACCCTTCTTTGGTCAACGTTTTTTTCATATCTTATGATTGAGTTGAATCTTCCTTGCAGCGGTTTCCTTACCTGTTATTGACTGTGACATTGAGGTTAAACTCAGTGAACTTTTTTTATGGTAAAACTCAGTTTTTTTTAATGATGAAACCCAACAAACGTGATGTTAAACTCAACGATTTTTCCCCTTTATCTGACCACGATTTTGTGATAAACCACAGTAAATTTGTGCTTGGGTATTGTGTTATTAATGTCAGAGCATCCACAATGATAAACTACAACGATTTTTTTTACTCTGCGTTCTAACGATTTTTTTTACTCTGCATTCTGAATTGTATTTTATACTTGTGTTTCATTAAACCACGAATTTATTATCGCTTTGCACAATTTCTGATCCATGGTTTTGGCACCATGCACAGTTTTTATATACCTGCGTTTTTCTCACTACGAATTTGTATATACAATGATGTGGAAAGTGTGCCTTCCTCAGCTTTTACACATTTTTTTGACTGCGATTTCACATAAATTGAGTGCATGGTAACTGCGATTTTTAATAGTTAGGGTAATGTATTTCCTGGATAAAAGACAACGTGTTTCTTTATAGGTGAATGTCTGCGTATTCAATGTTTGTTTAAGCAACGAGTATTTCATATTTTGGTTTCATTTTGGTTGGACATCGAATGCTAGCGAACCCGTTGTTGTTACCCTTGCGTTTTCTAGCATTCTTTTGACAATGGATTTATAGCTTCAGTGACATCGTTTTCTTTCTGGATGCATTTAAATTATATTGTATGCAAGATTACTATCTGACAGCAATTGATAGATGATTGAATCTTAAGTGACAGTGTTATTTGTGTCGTGTTTTTATATATTCATCTGCATTTCCTTTTAAATATAGCCCAACCCTTTTTTGGCTATCACCGTGATGTATTTAGTAGCTGACAGTTGCCTGGAAATTTTATGACACTATCACCATAATGTAATTAATAAATTGATGGCTATTGATAGGATAGTACATGGCATAGAGATATAGTTCAGATGTCACAGTAGGTGTATTGATTTTTAGGATAGCGATATAATACGCAGTGTTATCATACTCTGCGATATAATATTGATAGCCATTAATATTCTTGACAGTTGGTTAGCAAATTATTACTCTGCCTCGATTTCACACACAACCTTACCACTTTCCACTCAGCCTTGTCATAACTCGCCCAACGATTTCACCATTGCCTTCCTTATTTCAACGACAACATGGGATGTATGATGTGTGTCATAGATTTGTAATTTTAGAATCAACATTTTACATGTTATGGTAATTGCGTTTTATGACAGTTTTAATATGATGACAATAAATGTTATTATTCGGAAATTTTAATGTTTAAGGACAACGTTGACAGTAATCTTAAATTGACAGCTTGATTGTGTGACAGTGTTGACAGTCATCATAATTAAATTGACAGCCCTTTTATATGGGTTATGCATATTAATAGTCGACGGTTATATAGTGTATAATTAACATCTTTATTTGCATTCCCGTGGTGATTTAATATTGAATGTCTTACCCGACATGCCGGTAGTGATTTGATTACACAGAGATACCTATTGGTAATTTGAAATATAATTGAGGGGAAGTGTGTTTATCTAATGGAATAAAGAACGACAACTGAATGGCATTTAATAGACAATGTGTGGTAAATTAATATTGTTGTTAATGTTATATTAATAACGTCATATAGGGATATTGTTAATATTTTTTTATATTGTTAAATTGTTAATTAGACTTGATAGTTTGACAACAAATTCGTTTGTTTTATAAGTAGTGTATATCAATAGTTCTCTTAATTTAATGGACAATGGGTAATTGTTAATCAGTGTTTCTTGTTGTTGTTCAATGCCCAACTTAGTTCACCTTATGTTAACTTTTATGACTATAGTAGCTTGGTAACAGTTCACTACCTCACACTTAGACATCTTGCTTAACAGTTAATGGTTGGTGGTTGGAAAAGTCATGTAATAGATTGCACTTTCACCTTTGAAGGTAGTCATATTGCATCTTGTCGACTTGTTTCTTGGGGCGTGGGTGCAGTCTTCTTGTTAGTATTTTGGATCCTAGCGTGTTGGATTCACCTAGAGTCCTTGGCCTAGATAGTTTATGTTGCGTTGGGATTATTGTCGTGCCTATCACTGGGGGACGGCATGACTCCTAATGAGGGGATAATGGCATGCCCTATTGGATAGAGGCAAAGGATAACTTGGTCGGATTCTATGCTTCTCGTTGTGGATGTTGTCCTTATCTTGTAAGCGTTGTCGTGTCGTGTGTTTGGTGGGTCGTCGTTTCTATATTTGATTTACGCATGTGTCGCCCAATTTCTCATGGTGCTAGTGCGTGGATTCATAGTTGTTTGTTGCCTAATCTGCGAGCTTGTTTTTCTCGTCAGGTTGTGTGGTTCAACTGTTTTTTTTCATTTCCTTCCTCCCTAAAACAAAAACAAAAAAATTGCACTTTCTGCTTCGCTTGTAGTCGTAACGATTGGGGTTCTTACGAAGGACAACAATGAGAAGAGGCAAAATTCCTCACACAACAAATATGGATTTTGATGATTTTTATGTTGTTTAGTAATGAAGACAGTGTTTCATTATTTTGACCAAGTTTTTGGACAACAAGCTTTTATTTAGGCATTTTTTGAGGATAAGATGGATATATTATTGTGGGATATGGTCATAATTTTGTTGATATTTAACATTCGATTTAAATGATGAGCATGGGAGTTATAAGGGTGTTATGTGATTCAAATGATTAATTTTATACTTTATATTCGATGATTATCAAATAAAATAATGGGAGTCACAAGGGGTTCCACCTATTTAGTTATTATTAATTAGACCCTTGGTTATATATTATTATTAATTATTTCTATCAAACTAATTAGTTAAGCTAATTTGGATTAAATAAAGAAACTAGTTGAACTATGTTAACTTATTGAGAAAGAATAAAGGTTCAATGAGATGAAGAGACAAGGGGGGAGAATAGAAGGGGAACTACAACACTAAGGTTTTCTCTCTAGTTAGTGAGATAGCTTCAGTTTTCATTCATTTCTGAGTTTACTTGAAAACCTAATCCTCTTGATGACAACAGGGTCTTATTTAAGGCAACATGATTCAAAATTGAATCATACATTTTAGCAGCTTTTTTTAAAGGTGTTTGATTTATCCTTGATAGTCTGTGTATTCTTGTTTGTTTATTAATTAATTTTCATGGATGACAAAGAATATCGTGTAGAGTCAAGTGGCAACATTTTGTGGCAAGTTGATCTAGATCATTAGTTTCAGTTTTATTTCATTGTCAGGGTATTTTTGTATGGTGCCCATCGGAGAGTTCTAAATCTAACTTTGGTCCATACCCTCGAAGGGGTTTTTAAAAGGGAAATACAATTTTGTATCTCATAATGAAATAAAATCGGATTATTGTTCTATCTCATTCATGTGTTTTCATGACTCGGTTCTTCCTTTCTCTTTTGTCTCCATGTTTACTTCAATGTAAAATATGTATACGTTCACCCAACTTTGTTTAATTTTTTATTTTTACATTGTTACAAATATAAATCATAAAATCATCCTTGATCCTTTGTAATTGATACTTGTGGATTGAGTGAATGTTTTGAGGCTATAAACCCCGAGTGACATTCCCAAATATCTTATCCTAGTCAGGAAATATCTGAAAATGATTGAGTAAGGTATTTGATACCTTTTCCTCAACATTTATTTGGCGACCATACTAGGGAATAAAAAAATAAAAATAAAAAACATTATCCATGTTTCCCTGGTTTCTTGTATTTAA
>JZKD02S1678491.1:368193-378941 GCA_000966675.3 Picea glauca | reverse complement strand
CAGTAGCCCTTTGAGATCGAGACAAATCCTTTAGACTATGTTGTGGGAATCTTTATCACTCAACACGGCCACCCCGTGGCCTATCATAGTGAGACACTATCAAATGTTGTATGTAAGTACCCTACTTATGAAAAAGAAATGTACTCTATTGAAATCCTGCCGCCAGTGAAGACATTACATTCTTGGGAGGGAGCCAGTCATCCACACTGATCATAAGCCAATGTAGTTCATGCAGACACAAGGCAAATTATAGAATAATCACCATCATAAGTGGTCCACATACTTACAACAATTACACCTCAACATAAAGTATAAAATAGGAAGCACCAACTGCGTCGATGATTCGTGGGAAGCTTGGTGGTGGACGACATTTACGAAAGGAGGTGGTCATTATGATCGGGACTTGTGTATATGATATCGACTGGGATCATTACTTGATATGCTAAGATTTTTGGTTCACGTCATCTCATATAGTACGAAAACTAATCATGGGGTTTATTTATTAGATAGACAGAGGGAGTTTGATTCGATAAAATACATCATGATTTTGCATTTTTTTTGTTTCGTAGGACACTTCCTTCTTACAGTGGTGAGGTCTAATATTTCTACATAGATTCATGACAAAATAGGGTTACATCATGATCCAAGAGCAATCAGATGTTCTAAACGCATATTTATTCTAATTCCTTTAAATAATACGAAAAAAAAATGTAGAATATGTATGTCCTTGCACTAATAATTTGACAGCGACTTAGAAACATGATGAAAGTTACCCATCATATTCTTACCAGTAATGGATCATCTAAGTACTGAATCACCTGTGTGTAGAATTTGTAATTGATACGGGATCACCTGAGTGTCGGATCGCTTGTGTGTAAGACTTGCAGTTGGTACAGGATCACCTGTGTGTAAAATTTGCAGTTGGTACAAGATCACCTGATTACCTGAGTGTCGGATCACCTCTGTATAAATTTTTCAGTTGGTACAGGATCACCTGTCTGTAAAATTTGCAGTTGGTACCGGAATAGCGCAAGGCCCCTTCTTTTATACTGGATAGGATCCAGTACTGGATAGGCACAACAAGATGATTTGGTGGTCCTTCATACATAGAGGTGATCATTGATGCGAGATAAGCACAAAAATGAACTTTCTTGAGCTTAAAAAACTTGATATTGATTATGGTGACAGTGATTTATAGAAATAGTTGGTGTTCTATGGTCAAATCTGTCTGAAAAACCATGCAGTTGCCAAAGTTTATAGAGAAATAATGCAAGAAAGATTTATAACAAGAGGGTACTCTATAATGACCAATAAATGAGATAACATAACTCCTTTTCTTCTGGAACCAAGGTGACCATACTTTTGCTGGCATTTCCTCTTTTATTACAACACAATAACAATCCTAACTACTACTTTTCTGTGGATTTTTATCGAGCCCAGATTAGTTAATGCTCGTCGATATTTTCAGTTTTATAGAGTCTGGAAAACTTAAAGGAAACTCCCTACACAGTCCCATGGATTTTTGTCGAGCCCAGGCCAGTTCCTTCTTGTTGGTGTTTTCAATTTTAAAGAGTCTTAAAAACTTAAAGAAGACTCTTTATGGTAGCTATCCTCCTTATTTGTTTATCTACATGGGAACACCACCGATTTTTCTTTTGTCTTTGTTAGTTAAAAATAAAAAAAACTTAAACTCATGACACACCTATGTATAGAAAATGCATTTATACAATTTGAACTTACTATGGTAGGTCAGTAGGAGGGAAAACCCTCTCGCTTACCAGTTGCATTTCAGTAGTCTAAAGAACATTTTTGACAAAATCCTCCTTTGACGGTGGTTTGTGATAAACCTTTGGTCAATGTCCATTTACAACAAGGGAAGTCTTATTTTCATCAATAGATTTTATCCTTACTGCACCATTGTCATATACTATATCAACCTCATAGGGCCCCATCCATCTGGTAGACAGTTTGCCTTTGAAATTTTTAAATCTACTATCATATAGGAGGGCCCAATCACCTGGCTGGAAGGACTTCTGTTTAATGTACTTGTCATGCCATTTGGTCCTTTGTTCTTGTATCAGGGTGGTTCTTTGTAGAGAAACTTGTCTTATCTCATCAAGCTGGTTTAATTGTAATAGCCTCTATTTTTTAGCTTCATCCAGGTCCATTCCTAATTGCATGGCAGTTCTGAAGGTCTTTACCTGAAACTCTATGGGCAGTAGTACCTGCTTCCCATATACCAACTCATACGGTGTATGGCCTGTTGTACTTCTCCAGGCTGTTCTGTAGGCCCACAAGGATTTAGGAAACCTATCATCCCAGTTTTTATGATGCAACTGAACAATCTTAGTGAGGATGGCCTCTATCACTTTGTTGGTTGATTCTACTTGGCCATTGGCTTGGGGGTGATAGGGTGAGGAATTTTTCTGTCTGATCTTGTATTGTTTAGTAAGGGCCTTAACCAAATTTGAGGTGAATTGTGTTCCTTGATCAATGACTATCCCTTGAGGTACCCCAAAACGAGTGAAAAATTCCTTAAAGAGAAAATCTACAACAGATTTTTCATTGGTTGAATACAAGGCCTTGGCTTCTACCCATTTTGTTACACAGTCTGTGCAAACTAATATGTACTTTTTCTTTTGAGACATGGGATTGATAGGTGCTACAAAATCTAAGGCCCATTTTTCAAAGGGTTCAATTACTACTTGGGCTTGGAGTGGCATTTCATCGACTGTTTTAGGTCTTCCCATTCTTTGGCAATCATCGTAGTTGGCCATGTATTTATTTGCATCTTTAAAAATGGTCGGCCAATAATAGCCAGATTGTAAGATTTTGTAATATGTCCTTTTGTCAGCAAAGTGGCCACCTCATGGGCCGTCATGGTAGGCTCTAAAGATATCATGTATTTCATCTTCCCAGACACATCTTCTGATTACCAAATCAGGTCCTGTTTGGTATAGGGTATCTTCATGCCACATATAATTGGCACTTAGCTGAATGATTCTCTATTTTTCTTTGGATGTCATACCTTGAGGTAGCTTGTCGGTTACCAAATATTTAGCTACATATACATACCAAGGGGTGAAAGTAGAAATAGAAAATAAATTCTCATCCGGAAAATCATCATCTACTGGAGTACTATCACCTGTATGGATAAGCCTAGACAGAAAATCAGCAACCAAGTTATCTCTTTCAGGCCTATCTATAATGGTGATATTAAATTCTTGTAGTAACAAGAGCCATCTAGATATTCTATCATTTGTAATACGTGTATTCATTAGAAATCTGATAGCTGAGTGATCTGTGTGCACAAAAACTTTGTATCCTGTTATATAGTCTCTAAACTTGTTGATGGCATGTACTACTGATAAGAATTCTTTCTCTGTGACAGTATAGTTTTCTTCAGCAGGTGAGAGGTTCTTACTAGCAAAGTATATAGCATAAGGAATCTACCCTTCCCTTTGTCCTAATACATCTCCCAAAGTGGTATCTAAGGCATCTGTACAAATATGGAAAGGAAGAGACCAGTTTGGACCTCTCAAAGAAGGAGCACTTGACAGTTTTGTTTTTAAGATTTCAAAAGAGATTTGGCATTGCTCATCCCAAAAGAATTCAGCATATTTCGTTAGTAGTTTGAAAAGGGGGGCATCTAGGTTTGTAAATTTTTGAATAAACCTCCTATAGTAGCCGACATGCCCTAAGAAACTTATGATTTCCTTTTTTGAACTAGGGATCTTAATTTGGGAAATAATGTCGATTTTGGCAGGGTCCACTCTTATTCCAGTACTGGAGATGTGGTGACCCAGAATGATTCCTTCAGTAAGTATCATTCTTGATTTTTGGCGACTGAGTGAGAGGTTGGTCTCTCTACATCTAACCAGTACCTTCTTCAAATTATCCAATGCCTGTTGAAAATCATTCCCATATACCGTGAAGTCATCCATGTATACTTCCACACAATCATTGGTCAGATCGGAGAAAATAGCCAAGACAACCCTCTGAAAGGTAGCAGGGGCATTACATAACCCAAAGGGGAGAACCCTATAAGCATAGGTTCTCCAAGAGCAGGTGAATGTGGTCTTATCCTGGTCTTCTGGTGAAATTTGTATTTGGTTGTAGCCACTAAACCCATCCAGAAATAAAAAGTACCTCTTCCCAAATAAAGTATCCAAGACCTGATCTATGAAAGGTAAAGGGAAGTAATCTCTATAGGTGGCCTTGTTTAGTTCTCAAAAGTCCACAAAAATCCTCCATTTCCCATTTTTCTTTGGTACAATAACTAATGGGAAGACCCATTTGCTATCTGATATAGGGTAAATGAAATTGGCTTGTAGGAGTTTTTGGAGTTCTTCCTTTACTATATCTTTCAAGGGCTGGGTTCATTATTTTCTAGGGTTGTTGGATAGGCATGATTTGATCATTAGTGTAAATATGATGCATACATGTATCTAGGTGAATCTCTTTCATGTCAGAGTAATCCCATGCGTTTAACGCATCGGATTGCCCTTGAATCATTTGTACCAGCTTTTGTTGTTGATCTGTTTCTAGGCTGGCATTGATATACAGGGACTTCCTAGGTCTGATTTCTATAGCTTGGACAGTAGACTCCTTCCCTTCCTCTATTTGCAAAAGAGTGGTTGTTGTAGAAGTAGAAGGGTGCCAAATTTCTTGAAATTCAGGTCTAAAGATGTGTGTGTAGTTGGGGAAAGATTGGGGATAGTCAATGCATGCCGAAGCAGCCAAAAATAGAATTAGGATTTGATCTTCAGAGTGTTCTTGTACTCCTTTTACTTGTTCAAGTGGCAACAAGGGTTGGGTACAGTCCTCCTCCCCATACGGATTCTCCAACCAGAGAGGGACTTCCGTGGTTGGTTGGGCAGGGGGAAAAGGGATAAGTTTCTGACTTTGAGTGCCATTGGAAANATGCATACATGTATCTAGGTGAATCTCTTTCATGTCAGAGTAATCCCATGCGTTTAACGCATCGGATTGCCCTTGAATCATTTGTACCAGCTTTTGTTGTTGATCTGTTTCTAGGTTGGCATTGATATACAGGGACTTCCTAGGTCTGATTTATACAGCTTGGACAGTAGACTCCTTCCCTTCCTCTATTTGCAAAAGAGTGGTTGTTGTAGAAGTAGAAGGGTGCCAAATTTCTTGAAATTCAGGGCTAAAGATGTGTGTGTAGTTGGGGAAAGATTGGGGATAGTCAATGCATGCCGAAGCAGCCAAAAATAGAATTAGGATTTGTTCTTCAGAGTGTTCTTGTACAAATTTTACTTGTTCAAGTGGCAATAAGGGTTGGGTACAGTCCTCCTCCCCATACGGATTCTCCAACCAGAGAGGGACTTCCGTGGTTGGTTGGGCAGGGGGAAAAGGGATAAGTTTCTGACTTTGAGTGCCATTGGAAATTGTCATTTCTCTAGATCAGCAACTGATGAATGCATCAGCAGTGGCTAACCAAGGTCATCCTAGTACCACTGGGTGTCTTTCTTTGGGGGATTTGGGATGGATTACCAAGAAATCCACAGGGTATTCCCAAGAGGCCAATGTCGCTGTTATAACATCTAAACTTCCTGCTAGGGTGATGACTGATTTATCTGCAAGCTCTAGCAAATTTTGTGTAGGTCTTAAGTGATCTAGTTGCAGTGTTTTCATAATGTTTACTGACATCACATTTATTTATACCCCTATATCAATCAATGTGTTAGGCAAGGCAACACCATTGATTTCTATGGTTACCACTGGGTTCCCTCGATCACTATACTTGGAAGGCATTTCTGTTATAAACTCAGATAACTATCCTACCACCCATATGACAGGAGGATCTTTCCTCTTTCTCCCTGGATTTTTAATGCAAAGGTCCCTTACAATTTTAGCATAGATAGGTATGTCTTTAAAGGCCTGTAGTAGTGGGATCTTTACACATACATTCTCGAGTTCAGTCTCTAGATTATGTTCTAGAGGTTCCTTAGTTTTCTTTATGAGTAGCCTTTCTGGGTAAGGGGAATTCACTGCAAAGGAGTTGGGAGAAGGGATTTCTTGTGGTACTGGAGTGTTTCTTTATTCATTCATTGGATCAGTCATCTGTTCTTCTCTTTGAACCATTTGGGCACCTATTTGTTCCTCTTGGATTGTGTGATTATGCATGTGTTCCTCTTGAATGACCATAGTGGGATTTGTTTTGTTTACGATCCTTCCTGACCTTAATTCAATTCCATTAAATGGAGCTGGTGTTATTACATATGTAGGAAAGGTTTGTACTTCAACATTTTGCATAGGTTGTGTCGGTCTGTTATTTGGGTTAGGGATAGGTTGTGCAGGAATAGGAGTAGGTCGAGGAGGGTTTTGGATGGGTGAATCTTGCATTGGTTGCTGCATATTTGGATTCATGGGTAGTGCAAGTGGTTGTTGTGGAGGTGGAAGAAGAGAAGGGGGGTTAAAACCTAGGAGAAACTGTGAAATATTTGAAGGATATTGTGGATAGGTGGGAAAATTTGTTGGTTGAAAGGGGACATTTCCACATACAGGTCCTCTCCACCCCTGTTGTCGAGGTTGGGTTTGTGTTAACCATTGAGGATAAGACATGGGAGGTACCCATTGTTGTTGGGGGTATTGTGTACTTGGGTCGGAAAACATGTTGGGGTTTTTTTGTCTCCATGGTCTCCATGATTCTGCTAAAATTATTGAAAAACTCAAACTGCCAACTTGCACCTCGATTTCCATGTAGATGGAATCAGATCTAGAAATTCTACTAAATGGGTTTTGTCTAGAATANCAGTCCTCCTCCCCATACGGATTCTCCAACCAGAGAGGGACTTCCGTGGTTGGTTGGGCAGGGGGAAAAGGGATAAGTTTCTGACTTTGAGTGCCATTGGAAATTGTCATTTCTCCAGATCAACAACCGATGAATGCATCAGCAGTGGCTAACCAAGGTCATCCTAGTACCACTGGGTGTCTTGCTTTGGGGGATTTGGGATGGATTACCAAGAAATCCACAGGGTATTCCCAAGAGGCCAATGTCACTGTTATAACATCTAAACTTCCTGCTAGGGTGATGACTGATTTATCTGCAAGCTCTAGCAAAGTTTGTGTAGGTCTTAAGTGATCTAGTTGCAGTGTTTTCATAGTGTTTACTGACATCACATTTATTTCTACCCCTAGATCAATCAATGTGTTAGGCAAGGCAACACCATTGATTTCTATGGTTACCACTGGGTTCCCTCGATCACTATACTTGGAAGGCATTTCTGTTATAAACTCAGATAACTATCCTGCCACCCATATGACAGGAGGATATTTCCTCTTTCTCCCTGGATTTTTAATGCAAAGGTCCCTTACAATTTTAGCATAGATAGGTATGTCTTTAAAGGCCTGTAGTAGTGGGATCTTTACACATATATTCTCGAGTTCAGTCTCTAGATTATGTTCTAGAGGTTCCTCAGTTTTCTTTATGAGTAGCCTTTCTGGGTAAGGGGGATTCACTGCAAAGGAGTTGGGAGAAGGGATTTCTTGTGGTAATGGAGTGTTTCTTTATTCATTCATTGGATCAGTCATCTGTTCTTCTCTTTGAACCATTTGGGCACCTATTTGTTCCTCTTGGATTGTGTGATTATGCATGTGTTCCTCTTGAATGACCATAGTGGGATTTGTTTTGTTTACRATCCTTCCTGACCTTAATTCAATTCCATTAAATGGAGCTGGTGTTATTACATATGTAGGAAAGGTTTGTACTTCAACATTTTGYATAGGTTGTGTCGGTCTGTTATTTGGGTTAGGGATAGGTTGTGCAGGAATAGGAGTAGGTCGAGGAGGGTTTTGGATGGGTGAATCTTGCATTGGTTGCTGCATATTTGGATTCATGGGTAGTGCAAGTGGTTGTTGTGGAGGTGGAAGAAGAGAAGGGGGGTTAAAACCTAGGAGAAACTGTGAAATATTTGAAGGATATTGTGGATAGGTGGGAAAATTTGTTGGTTGAAAGGGGACATTTCCACATACAGGTCCTCTCCACCCCTGTTGTCGAGGTTGGGTTTGTGTTAACCATTGAGGATAAGACATGGGAGGTACCCATTGTTGTTGGGGGTATTGTGTACTTGGGTCGGAAAACATGTTGGGGTTTTTTTGTCTCCATGGTCTCCATGATTCTGCTAAAATTATTGAAAAACTCAAACTGCCAACTTGCACCTCGATTTCCATGTAGATGGAATCAGATCTAGAAATTCTACTAAATGGGTTTTGTCTAGAATATGGAAAATTGAGTCTAGCATGGGTAGGTTTTCAAAATTAGAATTGTTTTGGAAGATATGGGTGGGGTACTAACTCAAATCTGCCCAAATTGCAATAAAACCCAGATTTTTGAGGATTTTATCTAAAATTGTAAATTTGAAATCTGAGCATTGGGATTTGGTCCCATCCACTTCTCAATTATTTTTTATGTATAAATAAGCCTCATAGGGCTATGAGAAATCCAATTATCATTATGGGAATTCTTTTGTAATGGATGTTAAGGTGTCATCATGACAATGTCAAGATTGTAAGAGAGTTGTAATTTTYTGAGTTWGATGGAATAAAGAATTGGTGTTTTGTGCATYCAAGRGGAYTGRCATCTTTTTKGCADMAAATTAMHTRTTGGGTAGGGCCCCTYAWCTWGGTAAGAATGYTKCCCTTTGTATCTTAACTAGTTAKCATTTCATTTATGTATTTTTATTTTATTGTTCAATTTGTTTAAAGGTTAGAATTTCATTTACAGTTTAGAGTGTGTGGTTTGAATCTTAATTTTAGTTTTGCAATTGTTATGTTAATTAGAATTCATATTGTAAACCTCCCAATTGAATACATTATCACATTGAGATTTGAGTTTATTTAACATTCTCTCTTATCACATTTTCGTGCTCATATTCCTGTGTATTCTTCCTATGCTCTGTTTTTATGCTGAATAGACTATGGACAGCCCCTCATTGCATTTATCTCCTTCATCATTGATTTTCCATCCAATTCCCCCATCAAATATACCGTTCAAATCAGCCATTAGTATCTCACTATCCAAAACATTATAAAATAGAGTATGTTAACATATTCTTGTTTGCATTCACTTATAAAAGAAAACACCAAAATAGAGTTGTCTTATTTGCTGCATATACTTAACTTTTCTCTTCCATATTTGCTATTTTTCCTTCAACACGATTTTCCCATTGATTGCAGATTTAATCATGCAATATAATTAGTCATTGCAAGAGCATATCAACCCCTCTCTTTACCTCACTCTCTATGTTTGGAATCAATTCCCATTCACACTACAATTACATTTCATGACAGAGAATTGTCCTCTCTTTATCTACTCATTCCTTGATTGATGAATGCACATTAAATTACACAACTTTATTGATTGTTCACACACGGAACTTGCCCCGCTCTCAACTTATTCAACACAATAACTTTTGTTTAATTGATTGTGCTTTAAATATAGATCTTTTGTCAATTGCAAAAGTTCATATTCTTCTCAATTACTCTTTGATTCTTGTGCTTTACATTGAAGCTCTCAATCTACAAAGAGTACCTATCCTTMTTTTCCTCTTTTGATTTCATATATGACTAACCAYTTTTTATAAGCATTTTKTTTTTAGCTTCTTTTACARAGTTTATATTTCTTTCCATTGTATAAACATTCCATTTAKATTTCTACATTKTCATKMTTTCCCATTCATTTTCATTTCTTTCCATGCTTRCTCATTGTGACTRATGCACTTSATTGTGGAAATATCTTGATTTTAGATTGCATATAGTGTTTGATTCCAGTTTGATTGATTGWTTTTAAATTCAKCTTGCCTCTTCCTATAGTTTGAGTGGTTTTCTTTGTGTGTTTTAGGTTCGGTTCTTGCATTCACATTTAATTTCATTCACATAGTTTGAAATAAGTTCTATTTTCTATTTGTTTGATTTCCTTTCGCTAGTTTGCTTTCATTATCATTTGGCTTTCCCATTTGTTTATTTCTTGTCATTTGAATTCATTTATGTTTGGTTGTTTCTTTCATTTCATTTAAGTGTGGATCCGCTATAGGAAATAATCATTGAAGGACAGAAAAACTTAAGTATGCTACTCAAGATTAATCACATGAACATCACCCCGAGTTCCTGAAAGACTGTGATCTAAGCCTTTATAGCACTAAGTATTCCTATGTCCCAGTGATGAATCCTTAGTGTTAATTTGTTGTAGTGTGGGTTTGAAGATTGTTTTGTCGGCTTTAGATTAGGCTAGACTAGGCTCTGATCCTGCATTTCCTGTGCCTGCACCTCGAAGCTTACGAGCCCCGGTTGATAATTAAATGTGGGAATTAATAATGTATATATATATATATATATATATATATATATATATATATATATATATATATATATATATATATATATATATATATTGGTGCGTAAATATGTTCACTGTATATCTCACACTCATTTAAATGTCAATCTGGGATTCGCAATCGAAAGAGTCGTTACACCATATGTGCCGAGAACAAATAACCTATCTAAGTCTGTTGCATATAGGAAATAATTAATAACATAAAAATTCCATTTTTAAGATCTCTAAACACTTCAAAATATCCTCTGAACCTAAAAGAGAAAACTAATAATGAAACTCAGACAAACAATCAATCAAAGAAATGTTGTCTCAGAGAAACAAGTATGTTCATGTTAGGCACTTGTATTGAAAAGATGAACTTTAAGAAGCTTGTTTCCTGTAATGATTAAAG
>JZKD02S1678491.1:323221-340852 GCA_000966675.3 Picea glauca | reverse complement strand
GTGTCAATCTAGTAAGGTATGTGACCACATTTTCAGCCTTGGTCATTTTTATGTTCTTTAGTTTTTCCCTCAAAACCATCTTCCGGTTCTCATTTGTACTCTGGTATAATTTAGTGAAAGACTCCCACATATCATAGGCATGTGTCTTCCCCGTCACATGAGGAATCAAATGATCCTTGATGGCATCAAGAGTAAATCTCTTAGCCTTGATACTCTTATTATTATAGGCTGCAAGAAGAGTAGCATCAGTAGGTACCACAACAGGATGAGTAGTGGTATTCTCCACAATGTCCCACAACTCGTTCTCTTGCAAAAGAAATATCATCCTCTCCTTCCAAGCACCAAATTTTTTTGCCCCATCAAGTCTGTCTTCAACCCTCAAACCAGTAGCCATGACCCTCTTTCTGCTGAAAATCACAAATTCAAAAATCTGTCTTGTGAAGTGACTATTGTCCCTACTTTCTGTCTGCTGAAATTTCTGCTTCTCTTCAACTCAACTCTGATACCATGTTAATTTTTCAAAACCCCAACCCAGTTTCAGTTTCACTGAATTTTCAACCAAAGTTAAATGCCAAACCCAGTTTCAACACTGTTTCAGCATATGTCACAGCGGTGTTTCAACATATGTCTCAGCACTGTTTCAACATATGTTACAACACTGTGTTTCAGCATACATCTCAGCACTGTTTCAGCATATGTTACAGCACTGTGTTTCAACATATGTCTCAACACTGTTTCAGCATATGTTACAACACTGTGTTTCAGCATATATCTCAGCACTGTGTTTCAGCATATGTCACAGCGGTGTTTCAACATATGTCACAGCGGTGTTTCAGCATATGTTACAGCACTGTGTTTCAACATATGTTACATCACTGTGTTTCAACATATGTTATAGCACTGTGTTTCAGCAAATAAAAACTTAACAGAAAATAAACTTCAGAACTGAAACATGAGGATTATGAACATCGTTTTCAATGCAGAAATAAAATATCAGCAATATGAAAAACTCAGAAAATACAGACACAAAGATATTCGGTCTAACTTCGACCCTGGAAAAACCCATAAGGGGAAAACCAGTGAGAGAGGGCTTTGTATTATTTATGAGCTTCTGAGAAATTCTTTTATAGCATATTCATCTTCATATATTTACACAAACTTATCTGGACATTCCTGTAGCTTTGCTCCTCAATTTCTGAACCAGAAATCCGTACAACTATACGGCTATCCTAGCAATTGATGCTGTACAAACTATCTCGAAATTCATGCCAAAACTCTACTAAGACTCGATTTCTGTGCCACTAAATGTTGTTCGGCAGCCTTGGAATGCATGCCAATACTCCCAAAAATTGCAGCTGCTGTATCTTTTCTTCAGCTCGACCTCTCTCTTGCTCTCTCTTGTTCTCTCAATAAGAATGCTTGAACTCCTCTTGTTCTCTCAACAAGAATGCTTCAACTTCCCAAGAATGGGTGCGCCCTCTTGCCCTAATCAACCTCATGAGAGAAGGTGAGGAGTTTTCTAATCTAATGGTTGAGATTAGATTAGATGGGTGGCTGAGATTTGGTGTCTCTTCACTCACCCTCACTTTAATCATAAAGTCACCTTTTAATTTGCATCTCACAAATTAAATGACTAGGACCCACATTCGGCACTTTCTCTCCCTTAGGCACCTAGGGAAGAGAAACACTTGCCTTGGTACTTTATTTTAATTATAAATTTAACAAACACTTGATATCTTCTTTAGATGATCTGACAACTGAGATCTACTTCGGATGATCTGGTGGTCAAGAATGTATTTCGACTCTCCGGGTCTTCGGGCTTCAGGAATTTCAAAACTCAAACTGATGCTCTAGATTAGACGACCAAGATTCACTTCGGATGATCTAACGCTTGAGATATTCTTCAAATGATCTGATGAATGATATTTAATTCAGATGATCCAGTGGTTGAGAATGTATTTAGGCTCTCTAGCTCTTCGGGCTTCGGGTATTTCAAATCTCAACTGAAAATTATTGAAGTGATTTCTCCGGAGCGTAACCTCCTCATAACTTTAGGGCCGAAACAAATGATGTTCATTTGATTAAGATATTAGATCAACGACTTGATCTGTTTGTGATTCATCTTTGCCTTGGATTAAATCCAATGGATCTCCATATTTTCTTATCATATCCTTCCACTTAATTCGATCTGATGGCTAATGGAGATTCGGATAATCAAATTCTCAACCCTTGTGCCCCATTTATCCCATCCTTCACTTAATTTGATCTAATGAATGATGGATATTCGGGTGATAAAAATCTCATATCTTTCATCTTATCCTGTCCTTCCACTCAAAAGTGATCCAACAACTATCGGGTATTCGAATTCTCAATGGCCCTGGTTTCTCCTCTGGATATTTTTTTATCCTGATCATGTTTCTGTATTGCGCTTTCCCTTCTGAGATTTCATCTATGCATATTGTTGACTTCTCCTCCTGAGCTTATGTTGTTCCTATTTTCCATCGACGATGTTGTTCCTGTGGTCAATGAAAAGAACACTCTTCCCATAAAACATGCCAACATACGTCTCCTATTCTCATATATCCAAATTGGAATGTGGAATTCCATGTGCACATTGATGCGTCTGGCATATATTTGGGTGCAATCCTTGCGTATCCTGGTGATGAAAATTTTGATAATCCCATCTACGTTTCTAGAAGGAATCTTTCTCAGGTCAAGCACAACAATACTACCACTGAAAGGGAAGGTTTGGAAATGGTTTATACTTTGAAAAAATTTAGACATTATTTTTTAGGAAGCCATTTTAAATTCTTTACTGATCATTCAAATCTGAAATATCTAGTTAATAAGCTTGTGTTAGAAGGAAACAATTGTAGATGGATGTTGTTGTTTTAGGAATTTTCCTTTGAATTCATTGAAAAGCCAGGAAAATTAAATGTTGTCCCTGACCATCTATCTTGATTAGAGTAAGGCGAGAGTGGTTGAGCTATAGATGACCAACTCCTAGATGCTGATCTTTTTAAGATTGAGGCTATCCCTAATTACCTTTTGGATATTTCATTATTTCTCACTACTGGTATTATTCCTGATGGATATTCTGCAACTCATAAGAGGCATATGGTGTTTCGTGTCACCGACTATTAGTTGATCGCAAGACAATTGTATAAATTGGGATTGGAAAACATCTTTCGATGATGTATACTTGATCATGAACGACCATATATCTTATGGAAATGCCACAAGGTAGTTGTTGGAGGACATGTCAGAGGGAAAGAAATTGCCCAAAAGATACTACAAGCAAGATTATGGTGGATGACTACCTTAAAATATGCCAAAGAATATGCCAGGGCCTGTGATGTTTGTTATAGGGTTGGTAAACCATCATGCAGGGATGAGTTTCCCTTACATCTTGTTCGGGCTCTTCAAGCATTTGAGAAATGGGCAGTGGAATTCATAGGACCGATCAAATAATTATCCAATAAATCAAAGGAAAGGTATATCATCACTACTACTGACTATCTCACCCACTGGGCTGAAGAAAAACCTGTTCAATATTTCTCTACAGATACTTCGGCCAGGTTTATTTTTGAGAACATCAACTCTCAATTTGGGTTCCCTTGGAGTTTGACCAATTATAAGGGTGCACATTTCATAAACGCGATTGTAGTCACTCTCTCTCATGACTTCCTAATTCAACATCACAAAAGTAGCCCATATCATCCACAAGAAAATGGTACAGTTGAAGCCTTTAACAAGATCTGGAGAGAGGATTAACCAAGGTATGTTGTGAAAATAGGGACGACTAGGATGAAAGGGTTCTAGTAGTGTTATGGTATTAAATAAATTTCATAAGTATACTTTGTTCCAACTGGTTTATGGCAGAGAATAAATCATCCCAACTGAATTTATCACCCCGATCTTATATATTACGGACATAACTCATATGATAGATGAGGGATCAGTTGCAGAATGGGTCACAAAGCTGCTGGAATGGGATGAAACATGATTTTGTTGATTAAGGTTGGTTGTCATTGATGTCAACCCTTGAAGAAAGCCCCGTAGAATAAAGGCTTGGGTAATGGACCCAATATTNTATAGTTGATGATGTTGGTACATATTGATGAGTCATAGTTGATGAGTGGTTGACACGTGATTGGTACATACTTGGTACATGGTTGGATGCACTTGTTTATGGTACAGGTTGATTACAGGTTGGTGCATTGTTGATGAACTTGTTTATGGTATAGGTTGATTACAGGTTGAGGTACAGGTTGATGCATGGTTCAAATTTATTAGTATAGGTTTACAACGGTATATCTCACAGTGATAGTGTGACAATGGTTCCATCATTCTACTTCTACTTCAGGGTGGCAGGACGAGGCAAGGACATGTGGTTGTATCCACCTTCCAGTTGTTGTTTGAGAACATTGGGGGTTGTAGCCTCCTTCTGGTTGCAGCCAGAGAATTGGGGAGTTGGAGCTTCCCTTAGGTTGTAGCCTGAGAAACTAGGGGGTTGGAGCCTCCTTCTAGTTGCATCTGGAAAACAAAGGAAGTTGGTTCTTCCAATGAATGTAATTCTTCAAGACATATAAGAAAAAACATTCTGTGGTTTTCTCCTGATTTGGGTTTCCACGTAAAACATTGGTCTCTGTATGTGTGTGATTATTTATTTCTCACTGCTCATTATTGGATAATAATTCTACATTGATATAACATTTGAAGAAAAATGATTATAATTACGCTATTACTGATTCACCCCCCCTCTCAGTAATCCAATAGATTTCTGGCAGATTTTAAACAGACTGTGGAGAAGGCTAGGCAAAAGACTTGACATGACATTCATATTAAGACTAAGTCTTTTAAGCAAGGTGATCAATTTATGTTGTACGACAATAAGTATCAAAAGCATCCAAGGGAAATACAAATGCATTGGCTGGACCCTTCATAGCTATGGAAATTTGGGACTCTAGAGATGTCAGACTAGCACAACTAAATGGTATTCTTCGTTGAGGATGGGTGAATGGTGCATGCCGGAATCCCTACAGTTATGCTCAATAAGAGAATATTTGTAGAATTATTGTCATCGGGAGTGAATACAGTAGGTAGGATTTTTAATTGTTTTGTAGTTTCCATTTTCCATCAATAAAATGGTGACATGTCCAACTATAACTTGTCCTATCTAGTTGTCATGGTCAATTTTTCTAGCCTGAATATCACCTTTGTGATCATGGAGGTTTGTTGCAATATTCTATATTACACGAGAATTCAATAGAGACACACTAAGCACATCAACACACACACATAATACTAAGAAAGAAGGAGATAAATGGGGGGAAGGATATCTAACCACTTTCTTATTCCTCCTTTAGGGTTATTTATACATTAGGTAAATGGTTGTAGCAGTTTCACTTGCTCCAACTAATCATTCATTAGGTTATTTTTATCCTTTGTTACATACATTCATATATATTTACTAGGATTTATCTCCTCTATGTATAATGTCTAATAATACATGTACGTAATGACTATTAGGGCCTAAGAGCTCCCCTCAACAACTCCCCCACACTCAAATCCTTGCTTGTCCCGAGAAAGTGTGCATATAACTAATGACCTGTTATTATTTGACCTTTGTCTTCAATTTGGTAGTTACATGTGCATTCAACAAGTCTCACAGCGCTTTGCTCCCACCCAAAAAAGGTTCTCTTGATCCTATTGTTAGAAATTTCCCTTTGGTGCCTTCAAAGTGGTGAGTGGCTTTCCTTGGGCTCATATCGCACCTGCAAAAAACTCATAACATGATGGTTTATCTACCCATGTGAGCGTCTTACTATGTGGTCTTCCAATCTACCATTTTTCTGCTTTCTTACTTTCAAGGTCACAACTCAAGAACTATTCCACAACTTTTATATCAAGTGGTTCAATCAATTCAGTTGTTCTTCTATCATCGTCTTTTCTTTTCAGCTCCCATGTGTCTGTCTGTCTAAAGATGTCTCTTTCTTGCATGCCTTTATCTGCTGCCGAAATACTCATCATCAATGCTTAATATTTTACTTCTTTTCTCTGCTCATCAAACTTGGATGTGCTTCTTTAATTTTTTCTGGTCTAAAAATATATGGAGTTTGTCAAACTTGGATGTGCTTCTTTAATTTTTTTGGTCTAAAAATATATGGAGTTTTCATCTAATATTATATGAAGGACGACTTGACTACGACTTTACATGAACATTATAAAATCAACTAAGTATTGTTGATTAATATCGACTTCCGTGGAACATATCTCATCAGCTAAAGATTGAGTTACATTACATTGGTGGAGGGGATCATCTACCTTTGAAAATGCACATTTAGCCACCTCTTTATTTAAACACAAATTCAATTTTGGACTCAAATTTTCAAGATTACATTTTGAGATTGAAACCGATGCAATAGAAAATAATGTTTTTTTTTTTTTCTCCCGCTAACTATATTACAGAATTGACTCAACTAACTAAATTAGAGAATGAGTCGACTTGAATTACTCGATTATAGGTCGACTCAACTTGACTCTATAAACTTAAATTAGACATATCCTTCATGTAATACTTTAGACTCAAAACTATTAGAATTGTCAATGTGGAAAACACAATTCACATATGATAATTAACAATCACACATAGATTATAAACACATGGATTTCACGTGGTTCACCCAAACTTTGGGCTACGTACACCAAGCATAGGCATCGATTGTCTTATTATTCAGATCATGGAGATTACAACAGACTTGCAAGTTCTCACTCAGTCATTTGCCTCTACGGGCTTACATGAATTTATACATTCACACAAGAAACTGATTATTAAATGCAATCCCTATCCATATTCTAACTTGTTCTATTTAGTTACAACCAACGCAGAATAATAGGATCCAGATCCATCATTAGAGGAATTCGTTGTCACCAATTCCCAACAATATCCACCTTGACAACAATTAACTTGATACCTTGCTCATTCCTTTTGTTCATCACCTTTTCTGCAAGCCAAGAGAAGCCAAACACCACTGCAACTTCTCTAATAAAACTAGTTTCATGATCTCGCCTGTGTGACTTGCACGAGTTTAAATTTCCTAAGGGATCACTCCACCTCCAACATGTCTTCCACAACTGTGTTGTGAGACATATTTATTGATATATCTCCTTTTATCCAAAACACCTGTAAAATATGCATTACAATTATTAGAGACCATAAAAGTGTAACCATTATAGGTGACATTTGTGCTTCTCAAACGCTGAAGCACCCATTTCACTGCAACACTTGAATCTGTCACGTATCTGACAATATCATTAGCATGTGAAACATCTGGTCTTAACCATTTCATCACATACAACAGACCTCCTACTAAACTTACACGAGACATAACCTTTTCTTTTTTATAGACGAACCCTATACTTGAAGAAAACTTATAACAGAAAGCAAGAGGGATAAAGATTGGTTTTACAATGTTCATACTGAACTCCAACCATAGCTTACCATTACCATCTCTATGTACTTCTTTGCCCATAATTTGTTTTGTTGCTCCTTGATCCCTCATCTGAATTGTCCTATCCACCTGAGTCATTTTCTTACTAATTTTATCTATGTTTCGGCTTGCATCGAGCATATCATTTGTAAATAAAATCAAGACTATGAATGTACTATAAACTGTATAGTCATTCCTACCCTTTGAAAATTTATGACTCACTATGAAGGATTCAAACCTCTTGTATATTTGTCTGGGTACCAATAGGCCATACAATGAATTATCTAACATCCAAACAAATTTATTGTTGCGATCTTGAATCAACCCTTTTGGTTGTTCCATACATACTATATCTCTGTCAATGATGACTTTSTGAGAAGTAGRATCCCACACACAACATCCCTTTATACCACCATCATAACTTGCAGAGATATAAAACAAGTAGGAATTTAGAAACAAAGATTCTAAGTCTGGAAATGATTTACCATTTACTAGTACCTGCAATTCTTTCTTTCTCTTATGACCTTGATTCTTCTTCCATAAAAAAGAAGATACATTTGTCACTTTAGATGCTACTTTAGTACTCCCTTCCAACTTATAAAGGTTATCAACCTTTGTTGCCTTCATCACTACTAAATTACCTTTCGATAATGTGATAGCTTCACCTTGACCTGTACACTTATATCCACAAGAATCCAACACTCCCAATGAAATCAAATAAATCAAATTTGAAATCAAGCTTAGGTACATATATAACATCTCTTAATTCCCTAATAATACCATCGAACATCCTGATTCTAATATTACCAACCCCAACAGTTTTACAGGGAATACCATTTTTCATAAACACTACACCCTCATCAACAAATTAGTAAGAAAACAAATAATTTCTATGTGAGCACATGTGGTGGGAGGCACCTGAATCTAGCTTCCATTCTTCTTGATATTGTAAATTACTAGAAACGGATAAAACTTGATCAATCATACCTGAATTTGTTACAGCCAAATTTGCTTCCTTTGTAGAGTTTTCCTCAGATTCCTTTCTCTTCCAACAATCTTTCTTAAGATGTCTTGTTTTGTCACAGTGCCAACATTTTTCTTTACCCTTTCTATGTCTTGACTTAGATCGAGAAAAACTTCTCTCATTCTTCTCTTTAGTTCGACCTCTGACTAACATTGCCTCTAAAATTGAGGTTTTTTTTCTAGATTTTCTCCTCATCTCCTCAGCCAACAAATCTCCCACAATAGATTCATAATCTAAAACATCTGCTGAGCTAAAACTAATAGATGTGACTAGATTATCCCAAGAATCATGCAACGAACAGAATAGTTTAATAGCCTTATTTTATCTTCGAATTTAATTTCCATACTAGTCAATTGAACTATAAGGGTATTGAAGGTATTTAAATGGTCAACAACTTTTGTACCTTCTTTCATCCACAAACTGTACAAGTGTCTCTTCAAGTAGATTCCGCTCATCAAGGACTTCGTCATATATAGACTTTCCAATTTGCTCCATAAGCCTGATGTTGTATCCTCTCCTATGGTATTAAACATAATCTCATCTACGAATGGTACTAAGAGCTTTCACATCCAGATCTTCCCATTCCCATTCCGTCATGGCTGTTGGTTTCTTTGAATTTCCTACCAATGCTTTTGACAACCCTTGTTGCACCAGTAAATCCCACATCTTAGCTATTAGAGCTCAAAGTTGCTTTTACCACTGAACATTTCAACTTCAAACTTTAAAATCTGCATCTTAGCCATTAACACAAAAAAATCTCCCAATACCCACTACTTGTAAAAATCCTTTTAAATGTTGAAAAATAATAATAAATAAAGTTAAATATAGATCTTAATAAATAAGATTAAGTAATAACCCCAAAAAGTTTAAAAATAATAAAAAAATTATATTTGATAAAACCTTTTATATCCACTTTAGTTTACACAACATCCACTTGAGATTCACCTCACATAAAATGTATTCACATAAAATGTATTCTTTTAAAATACTATATTTTATCCTCTCTTTCCACTTCTTTCCACTTTCATAAAAGACAAAACCATACCTTAAATTTCACTGCCTAGGGAGCGTTGATGACCTGCTGCTCACTCTACTCACTCAATTCACAATTTTGCACTATGAATATGGTTCTCAGGGATCTTCAATGCAATAGCTCTGATACCACTTGTTAGAATTGCCAATGCAAAAAACACAATTCACATATGATAATTAACAATCACTCATAGATTATAAATACATTCACGTGGTTCACCGAAACTTTGGGCTAGGTCCACCAAGCATAGGCATCGATTGTCTTATTATTCAGAACATGGACATTACAACAGACTTGCAAGTTCTTACTCTATTTCTGGGTTTACATGAATTTATACATTCATACAAGAAACTGATTATTAAATGCAATCTCTATCCATATTTTAACGGTCTATTTAATTGCAATCAACTCAGAACAATAAGATCCAATCCATCATTAAAAGAATTGGTTATCATCAAATCCCAACAAAAACTATAAACTATAGATACTTTTTAAACCTATGAATTCTGTATTAGAGTTCTGTATTATACTGAATAACAAATAAAAAAGAAGGATGCATACATTCACAAAATAAAATGAAGATTCCTCCGTTTATTGGCTTCGTTGAGTAGAACTTTCGGTCATTTCCATTCCAGGTCGATCAGAATATGTGGTCGGTTATTCTCAATTCTATCAACTTGCATATGGTTGGATTGTGCGTGCATGCAGTGGGTTATTATTGCAGAATTCTTCCTTCTATTTTCGATGAGGGTTAACCAGAATCGCTAACCGCTTCATGTTGAAGACCTTCCGGTGGTTCAATGTCCAAACTGGTCCATAACATGCACAGGAAATAAGAAAGTGATATAACCCTGGGCATGCTGTCGATCTTGGAAAGGATGTTGGGATGAATTTTCTCTTAGAATGACAATCTAAGGTGATCTGTCAGCACCTTGTCATTATCGCTTGTAGCCACTGTGAAATATGGGATCAACACAATAACTATGAGGAAAAATGGATATATATATGATACTAATAATTAGGTCGAAATGGGTATACCTATTGATAATGAGTATAGTTTTGTATGGACAAGATTAAATATTGATGAAATATGTTTAGTCTTCCCAATAAATCAATGGTTGTGATTTCAATGACTAACTTCCTCACTATTATAAAGAAATCATTTTTAATAAAGATTAAAATTTTGTTACAAAGTTTTAAAATTTACTATGATGATTAGCTGATTACCACATTTGAATGATTAACAAAGATCAAAATTTTGTTACAAAATAGAGTAACCTAAATCGGCTTTTCATTTTCTGGCCAGCAAAAACCTTTCTACTTTCACCAGTGCTAATTTATCCATAGGCAGTCGAACAAAAAATTTTTGTGCGCGTATTAGTAAACAAAAAATAAGATTGCACACGTCGACCAAAAAACAGTAATATCCAATACCAATGTCGTCTCCTTCCGGATCACCAACGACGCCCTCTACTAACAGTTCTCTTAGCAATTAAATTGATGTTATTGTTTCCATAATTTATTTATAATTGAGTCCCAGTGGCAGATCACGAGGAATGCTTGCTATCACTGATTATGTTCTTGTCGACTTTCTATCTCCCATTCCGTGGGCACTTGTCGATTATTCTCGACCCGTCTAAAAATCTCAGTCGAAACTTAGTTTGTTCAGTCGATTATTGTTGTGAGGGATGTGGCACCCCAAGGGTGTGGGCGGTTCAATCATTCATCCAACAAATTCCATAAGCATGCCTTCTTCGATACGGTTCTTTTGGCCAATCAACTAGTCGACCGTTATTTAGAGAGTCGACTAGGTCATCTCGATTAGTCGGCGTCTCTGAAGATTACTCATTAGATCAAATTTACAGAAGTAACAATCAACACTGTCCAGGAGAATAATTAAGTCCTTGGACAATCCAAAATCTTTCCATCTTTATTCCACCACATTCCTCATAAAAGTGTGCGACAAGTGAGAGTGCAGAATGTGCTGGTCGAAATATACCCAAGTCGAACCCTACAACCATTAGTTGACACAAGTCGACATATAGAACACTTGGTCGACTCTTTTATATTTGTGAGTGGGTTGGTTCATTCTCAAAAATTGACACTGGTGTGACTCTGGAACACCGTCAGCATTCCCCAGCACGTTCATATAAGCTTCACAATCTCCCATGCATTAAATAATGCATTGTTGTTCCAGTCGACTGTGCATTTCGTTAGAGCAAGGATGCAAACACTCTTCTAGGAAATTGTCGCTTCAGTAGAATTGTGCAATCGATGGGTCAGTCGATGCTTTAGTCGACCATTGAGCAGCGCCCAAAACCATCAACAATCAGTCAAAAAAAAATATCAGTGAGTTTGCCTCTAGGAACATCCTCGAGCATTTATGAGCGATCTTTTGAATTTGCAGGTCGTCTTATTATCTTTAATTTTTCATCTCATCTAGGGCATCATTGTCTTTTTTCCACGAGATTATTCATCAACGAGCAATAAGAGAATCTTTCAATCAACACCAACACGAACAATCCATGAGTAGTGATGGATGAATGATTTGAAGGACTTCTTTATCTTTTTTTCTCTCCACTACCCAGCCGAATGAAGGAGGAAACAACCCCAATGTTGTAAACTTCTATATTACATGAGAATTCAAGAGAGACTCATTAAGCATACCAAGACACACACATAATCCCAACACACATAATCTCAAGAAAGAAGAAGATAAATGTGGAGACGGATATCCAACCACTTTCTTATTCCTCTTTTAGGATTATTTATACAATAGGTAAATGGTCGGAGCAGTTGCACCCTCTCCCATTAATCATTTCTTAGGTGTTTTTTATCCTTTATTACATACATTTGTATATATTTACGAGGATTTATATACTCTATGTATAATGTCTAATAATATATGTATGTGATGAATATTAGGGCCTAAGAGGCCTCTTCAACAAGGTCCGAGTCAAATATTTTGTTATTTAGTAACTTCCAAGTTTGAAATGTGTGTCTTGTCACCGTCACATTGTTAGTTAAATGTCGTTGGTAGCTTTTTGGTCGTCATCCCATCATTACCAATCATTTAAGTCCACTAATTGTCAGTACTTTTCTAGCTAATTGTTGGTGCGTTAATTAGTTTTCTGTCTAACCTGTTGTCCCACTATCGTGTTGCCGACTGTGCAATTTATTGCCCAAATCCCTCAATACATATTGTCACGATTAAGGGCCATGTTCATTTTTAATGTTGCATTAAGATACAAGCTATCTGTCTTGATGACATGTCAATGCACGTCTTGCATCACCGTCCCCATTACTCTCTATAACCTTGTGCTTGTCTCCCTCTCAAAGTCATTACTTTCTAGTTGTTATTTGAATTCTTCAATCTGAAGCCCCTCGAGTACTCTGTGATCCCGCACCCCTGTCCTTGTCCACCAGTCTCATTTTTTTACCAACACGGTCCACCAATATGGTTCACACTACATCCAGGGTAGTCCTTCCAAAGGCTGTTGTTTGAGTGGAATTCATTGATCCTCAGGTTGAAGTTATGGGAGATCTTCACGGGAAAGTATAGCAAACTCGGTTGCTCAACATTGACCTCATAGATGCTTTACAGTACCCCTAGATGGCTATCCATACATTCATGGATTTCCCACCCCATCCATGCGGATAACATTCATAAGATGTCTGGTTTATTCATGGAGGGGAAAGACGTGACTCAAGGCTTCTAGGGTTCAAGGAAGCATGATCGTAAGAAGAGAGAAATCAATCTCTATGAAAAAATAAGGGACCCACGAGGGGGTCATGAAGCACTCATTGAGCTAATCAATGATGAGAAGATGCGCAATTACTACTACTTAATTGCAGGAAAGGTCATAAAAAATTTCTCCTAAAGTGAGTGCACACTTAACGCTATTTTAGTGGCAGAGTTATGCAAGGAAGGAGAACCACTCAACTGGTGTAAGTACCTACTCACAGAAATGTTGCGAGCATGCATCGATGTACATGAGAGGGCCACTTATTTCATCTATGGATATTTGTTGGTCACTTTTGAAACATGGAAATGGAAAGCACCAGAATGGTGCACACTATCAACTACCCAAGACACCCAAATTGCCAAGCTCTTTGACCCCTAGCATGCTCATACTGATAGCACTCATGAAGAAGAACACAAAGATGCCCTTTTGCAGTGGAAAAATTACGTGATCACAATTACACAGAGAAAGAGGATTCCATAGTCACTGCTCAACCGACATACTCACAAGATCTGGTTTGACATGAATCGAGATAGTACATTTGTGTGGCCTCTCGGTATTTCTCCAATGTTGTTTCACATGACTCCCTTTTTCATTTTATTTGTACGAGGACATTCTAGATAAGTAAGTCACTGCATGGTTGGGAGTCACACGTGAAAACAAGAGATCAAGTGTCTCATACACGATGCCTGCCATTTCACCCCGGCCAACTCTTGCACAAGAAAATGGTGCCAACCCTAGCATGAGTCCGTCGAAGAGAGAGTGGACACCCTCCAGTTTTTAGGAAGAAGAAGATGAAGGAGAAGAGGATACATTACCTAGAAAAATTCCATTATCATTCCCATCAATCCTTGATGAAGCCACCATATTTGGTAAGCGGTTATGTGAAGCCATTGATTTTGATTTTCCTATTAAGAAGCCATGCACTGGATCTGTATCCCCCTCCTCCACTGACACCATCATCACCAAGGATGTTCCCATTTCTTCCCTTCCCCCTTCAACTAGCACTAGCATCCCCATCACCTCCTATGTCCCCATCATCACTATTATGGATGAACCCCTAGTCACCACCTAGTCCACTGTCATCTTTGAGGAGTCCACTTGTCAACCACCTAGTTACATCACAACTACCCTTTAACCACTCCATTTTCCCCTATCCATAATCACTTTGACACCCATGAGACAGGGTCTAGTGACCCCTTTGCTACGACCACAAGATCTACTATACAACTTCCCTAGGCTCAGTTCTGACTTGACACCCATCCTGAATCCCTACTCTTTATAGGGTATGAGAAATTCTCCAAAGTGTCGGAACAGATGAGTCAATACCCTCCAGAAACTCATATGGATACCTAGGAGGAAACTCATTCTTCTCATAGTACAAGCTCAGTTGAGGAACAAATTGATCCACTAATACATGATCCACAATAGTGCCACACAATCTTCAGTGAGTTTGCCTCTAGGAACATCCTCGAGCATTTATGAGCGATCTTTTGAATTTGCAGGTCGTCTTATTATCTTTAATTTTATGAGCGATCTTTTGAATTTGCAGGTCGTCTTATTATCTTTAATTTTTCATCTCATCTAGGGCATCATTGTATTTTTTCCACGAGCTTATTCATCAACGAGCAATAAGAGAATCTTTCAATCAACACCAACACAAGCAATCCATGAGTAGTGATCGATGAATGATTTGAAGGACTTCTTTATCTTTTCTTCTCTCCACTACCCAGCCAAATGAAGGAGGAAAGAACCCCAATGTTGTAAACTTCTATATTACATGAGAATTCAAGAGAGACTCATTAAGCACACCAAGACACACACATAATCCAAACACACATAATCTCAAGAAAGAAGAAGATAAATGTGGAGACGGATATCCAACCACTTTCTTATTCCTCCTTTAGGATTATTTATACAATAGATAAATGGTCGGAGCAGTTGCACCCTCTCCAATTCATCATTTCT
This sequence comes from Picea glauca, assembly GCA_000966675.3. Taxonomy (NCBI): domain Eukaryota; kingdom Viridiplantae; phylum Streptophyta; class Pinopsida; order Pinales; family Pinaceae; genus Picea; species Picea glauca. Next base: position 325,591 of record JZKD02S1678491.1, on the reverse strand, counting down.
TAGGTGTTTTTTATCCTTTATTACATACATTTGTATATATTTACTAGGATTTATACACTCTATGTATAATGTCTAATAATACATGTATGTGATGAATATTAGGGCCTAAGAGGCCCCTTCAACAAGGTCTGAGTCAAATATTTTGTTATTTAGTAACTTCCAAGTTTGAAATGTGTGTCTTGTCACCGTCACATTGTTAGTTAAATGTCGTTGGTAGCTTTTTGGTCGTCATCCCATCATTACCAGTCTGCATCATTTAAGTCCACCAATTGTCAGTACTTTTCTAGCTAATTGTTGGTGTGTTAATTAGTTTTCTGTTTAACCAGTTGTCCCACTATCGTGTTGCCGACTGTGCACTTTATTGCCCAAATCCCTCAATACATATTGTCACGATTAAGGACCATGTTCATTTTTAATGTTGCATTAAGATAGAAGCTATCTATCTTGATGACATGTCAATGCACGTCTTGCATCACCGTCCCCATTACTCTCTATAACCTTGTGCTTGTCTCCCTCTCAAATTCATTACTTTCTAGTTGTTATTTGAATTCTTCAATCTGAAACCCCTCGAGTACTCTTTGATCCCGCACCCCTGTCCTTGTCCACCAGTCTCATTTTTTTACCAACACGGTCCACCAATATGGTTCACACTACATCCAGGGTAGTCCTTCCAAAGGCTGTTCTTTGAGTGGAATTCATTGATCCTCAGGTCGAAGTTATTGGAGATCTTCACAAGAAAGTATAACAAACTCGGTTGCTCGACATTGACCTCATAGATACTTTACAGTACCCCTAGATGTCTATCCATACATTCATGGATTTCCCACCCCATCCATGCGGATAACATTCATAAGATGTCTAGTTTATCCATGGAGGGGAAAGACATGACTCAAGGCTTCTAGGGTTCAGGGAAGCATGATCGTAAGAAGAGAGAAATCAGTCTCTACGAAAAAATAAGGGACCCACGAGGGGGTCATGAAGCAATCATTGAGCTAATCAATGATGAGAAGGTGCGCAATTACTACTACTTAATTGCAGGAAAGGTCATAAAAAATTTATCCTAAAGTGAGTGCACACTTAACGCTATTTTAGTGGCAGAGTTATGCAAGGAAGGAGCACCACTCAACTGGTGTAAGTACCTACTCACAGAAATGTTGCAAGCATGCACCGACGTACACGAGAGGGCCACTTATTTCATCTATGGATATTTGTTGGTCACTGTTACACGTCAAAATTGCTAAGTGTCGCATTGTCCCTGTCAATCATCATAAGTGTCGCATCTTCCCTACAACTTTCGCAAGTGTCGCAAGTGTCGCAAGTTGATCACTAGTGTTGCAAATGATGTTCAGACATGATGCCATGATGACGACACTAAGGAGGCACTTATGACACCTCACATGACTGGTTTGGGAGAAGGAAACTGGTTTACTAGAATCAAATAGCTCTTGACACCTAAAAGAGACCCTGAAACAGTGGTTTGGAGGGGGAACGCTCCCCTAATACAGCTGCAGAAGCGCTAGCGCTCCCCTACCATGATTCAAGAAGCGTTATAACGCCCTTCAGGCCCTTATGGAGGAGTGCTGCTCATCTTAAGAGCGCTGGCGCTTTCCCAAGGCACATCAGGAGTGCTACAACGCTCTGATACCCCTTTTGGGGGAGCGGTCCCTATTCTGGGTCAATTGTTAGCCCGTTGAGTCGAATGAGGAGGATATAATTTGAGATTAGAAGGCAGTTGTGCTCGAATTCTTGGTTTTATCAAAATATCCCTAATACAAGGAGATGGTTCCTAACTAGTTATAAACATAACTCAAGAGGTTAGGCTCCTCCCAACCTATATAAACAGGCTCTATGATGGTGGAAAGGGGGAAGAACTGAACATATGAAACTTATGATCTTGGAGGAAACTGACAGTCAGCCAAAGGAGAGTGATCAGTGAAGCCGCTGTTATCCAGGTTGTGGATCTTTTAGGCAAGGGTTAGATGAAGAGGACTTGACGAAGCTGTCGCATTCACATCTACGATTGTAAGTATTGTTGTCGTTATTCTCATTAATATGACATGCTTGGCCTGTTTCTTTCTAGTTTGTGTCCGATATCACATGAACTTATCATTTATTGATAGATCTGTTTTCAAGCTAATGTCAATAGAGTAGGAGGTGGTCGTATCTAGTTTTGTCCACAGATCTCAGCGAGGAGCGAAAGGATTGGAGCGCAACTCGGAGTGTGCAGGGACAAATGTCGATTGAAAGGTACTTCCGTTATCCTCCCTTCTCATGCATTAGTTTAGATAGATTTGAAAGGAAGTCAGTGTCCACGTTAAGCATTTTTCTGTCTAGGGTTAAGGTCAAGCCTTAGAGGTGATCTACCTGTCC
>JZKD02S1678491.1:260286-306879 GCA_000966675.3 Picea glauca | reverse complement strand
TTATTCTCATTAATATGACACGCTTGGCCTGTTTCTTTCTAGTTTGTGTCTGATATCACATGAACTTATCATTTATTGATAGATCTGTTTTCAATCTAATGTCAATAGAGTAGGAGGTGGTCGTATCTAGTTTTGTCCACAGATCTCAGCAAGGAGCGAAAGGATTGGAGCGCAACTCGGAGCATGCAGGGACAAACGTCGATTGAAAGGTACTTCTGTTATCCCCCCTTCTCATGCATTACTTTAGATAGATTTGAAAGGAAGTCAGTGTCCACGTTAAGCATTTTTCTGTCTAGGGTTAAGGTCAAGCCTTAGAGGCGATCTACCTGTCCGCAGGGAGATTTTCCTACAACAGTCACTTTTGAAACATGGAAATGGAAAGCACCAGAACGGTGCACACTATCAACTACCCAAGACACCCACATTGCCAAGCTCTTTGACCCCTAGCATGCTCATACTGCTAGCACTCATGAAGAAGAACACAAAGATGCCCTTTTGCAGTGGAAAAATTACATGATCACAACTACACAGAGAAAGAGGATTCCATAGTCACTGCTCAACCGACATACTCACAAGATCTGGTTCGACATGAATCGAGATAGTACATTTGTGCGACCTCTCGGTATTTCTCCAATGTTGTTTCACATGACTCCCTCTTTCATTTTATTTGGACAATGACATTCTATATAAGTAAGTCACTGCATGGTTGGGAGTCACACGTGAAAACAAGAGATCGGGTGTCTCATACACGATGCCTGCCATTTCACACTGGCCAACTCCTGCACAGGAAAATGGTGCCGAACATAGCATGAGTCCGTCGAAGAGAGAGTGGACACCCTCCAGTTTTTAGGAAGAAGAAGATGAAGGAGAAGAGGATACATTACCTAGGAAAATTCCATTATCGTTCCCATCAATCCTTGATGATGCCACCATATTTGGTAAGCGGTTATGTGAAGCCATTGCTGTTGATTTTCCTATTAAGAAGCCATGCACTGGATCTGCATCCCCCTCCTCCACTGACACCATCATCACCAAGGATGTTCCAATTTCTTCCCTTCCCCCTTCAACTCGCACTAGCATCCCCATCACCTCCTATGTCCCCATCATCACTATTATGGATGACCCTCTAGTCACCACCTAGTCCACTCCCATCTTTTAGGAGTCCACTTGTCAACCACCTAGTTCTATCACAACTACCCTTTAACCACTCCATTTTCCCCTATCCATAATCACTTTGACACCCATGAGACAGGGTCTAGTGACCCCTTTGATATGACCACAAGCTCTACTATACAACTTCCCTAGGTTCAGTTCTGACTTGACACCCATCCTGAATCCCTACTCTTTATAGGGGATGAGAAATTCTCCAAAGTGTCGGAACAGATGAGTCAATACGCTCCAGAAACTCATATGGATACCTAGGAGGAAACTCATTCTTCTCATAGTATAAGCTCAGTTGACGAACAAATTGATCCACTACTACATGATCCACAATAGTGCCACACAATCTTGGAATTGTGACTAGAGCGCATCGTCCTCCTTGGGATGTTTCCTTGAGAGGTCGAAGACAAGGTCTCCCACAACTTCCACACTACTTTACCTAATATTTACAGTGTTGGTACCCCCAGTATGTCTGAGAAATCTATCTCTAGTGGTGAACCACTAGCTTCAATATTTCCCATGGATCCATACCTCACTAGTGGAGAGCTCACAACTTGGTCCACTCTATAGATATTCCGTCTCATTTGAGCTTCCACTGATCAACTTGAGTAGAGGATTACTTAAGTCGAGAAAACAAATGAAGATCTCACACAACAAACACTACAATTGTACCAGGACATCATTGCAACATCATCCGCCAAGGAACATGAGCATATATTGTGCATACAGGCTGAGTCTGCAGTTGTAGCTATCTCTAATAAGTTTATCCAATTATGGCCTACATTCAGTTAAGTTGTTCATGAGTTACCTGAGGACATTACCCTAGTTGAGCTTATGGCAGAGGCCTAGTCACATTTATCAAGGAGAACAAACAACCTCCAACAACATCTTGAAGACATTCAGATTAAGGATCAGAAGCATCATAAAGACATTCTTGAAAATATCATTCAGGTCATTTTTGAGAGTGAAATAGTTCACTATTCCCTTCATTTCTATGCTAGTGAGTGCAGTCAAATGTTTGATATGGTTAATGATTGGGTTGATGTTTTGGAAAAGAGGAATAAGCCCATATAAGACCTCTGAATCCAAATCCAGTAGATGAACAAGGAGGCTCATGCGATCACTGACCCAATAGTGCAGAAGGAAAATTTCATGGAGATCAAAGAAGTTGATGGGTTACTCAATGGAATGTATAAGGTGACTTGAGCTGCAAAGAAAGAACTTAGATATTTTAGGCCTGAAGTTTAGGATACCTATGTCACACTACTGCAAGTGGATTTGACTATGGAAAGGGAGTGGCAGACACTATTAGCCACTAAACCTGGAGAACTTGATGTTGCAACTGCACAAGAATTTGTTGCGGGAACTTTCATTTTGGTGTGCAAGTGGTAGGATAGGGTGGAGCTGTATAACAACTTCCTCCAACAAGCAGTACAGGTCATCCCCGAGTTGGGATTTCTGTTTGAGGAATCCCCGATAAGGAAGTGGAGGGTTGACTCAGAGTTAGTCAATAGTTGTGGTAGAGGCCTATTGGGTCCTTTGCTTTTGGAAATACGGATATTTTTGGAAAAACACAACATGACAATGAAATATTATGGATGACATAAAATAGTTATATAAGCATAAATCTAACTGAAAGTGTAACAACAGTGAAAAAATCCAAAAGCATCATGCTCCAGCTGGATGATCAGTGAAAAATGCCAAGAGCATTGAGTGCATGCAAGGAAAAAGTCATAAAGACAACATAATCAAGAATTCAAGAAGCACCCAAGAGAAAACTATAAAGATGGAGCTATGTAACAGGAAGTGGTTGGTTATGATTGTAGTTGGACTTTGGTCTCAATTGTGGACGATCAAGGTTATTGTGGTCAATATTATTTTTGAGTAGAGAGCTTGGTCCTATAACTATTGTACTGTTCTCTCTATTGATAGTCATGTATCCTTCACAACATGCTTTTGAGTTTGTAATGTGTTATGTAGAGTCATATTTTGTTGTGCAAGAGTTTTTATTGGAGACCTATGTTGTACAATGATTTTTGGATCTTCGACTTGCTAATATAAAGATGTGTTTGGGCCCTAAAATTTCTTTCTATTGTGATTTGATGTGATGTATATGAATCTATAATTCTATTGTGCAATTGCTTCTTTCTTGAATGGTTAAGTATTATCTTGTTGTCCATGAATGCATTTGGGATTTCTTACATATCTATAAGTAATGTTAATGTAAATTTGATGTTGCATACTCTCTGACTCACTTCATCAACCAAGTCTCGGCTACGCCTACAGTGATAATTCATTCCCTTGTGGAAGGATGAACATATCAGCATATATAGACTACAATTATGCCTTTTGTTGGAAACCCTAGAGAACCCTAGTCTCAATCTTGTGCCAACATTGACTTCAATTTTTATTATTATTGTGGAGCGTGATGTCTTAGGCCATGGCATTAGTGAAATTTTAATGCAAGAAGGGAGGACCCTTGCCTTTGAAAGAAACCAACTTAAATGGATAAAATTACTCAAACCCATTTATGAAAAATAAATGTTGTCCATACTACATGCAGTTAAGAAATGACGCCCTTACCTAATAGCCAGACACTTGCAAGTTAAAAAAAATAAGGATAGCTTGAAGTACTTCTTGGAGAAACAATTATATCTAGAAGAGAAAAAACAATGGTTGACAAAGATGCTAGGTTATGGTTTTGAAATTATCTATAAGAAAGGAAAACATAATATTGTGGTAGATGCACTTTCAAGGAAAGAAGAAAAAATAGAGGGTTCACCATGTGTTATGTCTATTTCACAATTTGATTGTGTGGAAGAAGCAAGGATAGAATGTAAGCAAGATCAAGAGGTATGCAAGATCATTCCACAAAAACAAAAGGAACCCGGTGAATTAGATAAGTTTGTATGGAAGAATTGTTTTCTATGGTATCATGATCACCTATATTTATGTAATAATTCCCAACTCAAAGAGAAGGTCCTTTTAGGAGGATATTCAGGGTTATGGAAAAACTACCACACGATCAAGAAGGATTTTTTTCGGGAAATTCTTAAAACCGATGTTCAAAAGTTTGTGTCTGAATGTGTGCTATGCTAATAGAATAAGCGAGAGACAATCAATATCTCGGGTCTCCTACAACCATTAGCTATACCAAGTCAATGTTGGGAAGAAGTTTCAATGTATTTTATTATAGGTTTACACAAATATGAAGGAAAGAATGCCATCATGGTAGTAATGGATAGACTAACAAAGTATGCACATTTTCTCTCTCTTTCTCATCCTTTTAAAGCAATTATAGTAGTGACAACATTCATGGAAATAATTCAAAAAATACATGGAGTCCCCAAGATTATTGTAAGTGACAAAGATCCAATTTTCACTGAAAATGTTTAGACTGAATTATTTTCTTGTTTGGGTACTCAATTGGCTCACAAATCATCTTACCATCTTCAATTGATGGGAAAAATGATATTGTGAATAAATGTCTAGAAGGGTATCTTTGTTTCTTTTCATTTGATAAACATACAGAATGTATCAAGTGGTTTCCCTTGGAGGAATGGTGGTACAACAAATACTTCCATACTTCATAAAAAATGTCCCCATTTCTAGTACTTTATGGATATCATCCTCCATCCATCACATCACCCTTGAAAGGGAATAAAAAGGTCCAGGGAGTGGAGGACCACATAGGGAACCGAAAAGAGGTTCTCAAGATATTAAATGACAACTTGGTTATAACACAAAATATGATGAAACAATAAGAAAATCAACATCACAGTGAAAGGAAATTTGAACTGGGGGGTTGAGTATTTTTTAGGCTACAATCGTATAAATAGATGTCCCTCAACCAACAAAATAAGGACAATAAATTATCACCCAAATATTATGGCCCCTATAAGGTGTTGCAAAGTATTGGAAGTATGGTTTACAAATTGGAGTTGCCTCCATATTTATGTGTACATCCATTATTCCATGTTTATTTATTAAAGAAGGTAATTGGTGATAAGATCTTGTTGTGACAGGCAATACAAACCTCCATTTTTATTTTTGATTATGTTATTTCCCTAAAAAATGGAGCCCCTTTATTTTTAAGCCTAAGAGAAAACCTAATAAGTCCCTTCTTCATCTAAATATTCTTTTGGTAATTCATGTTTCACTTGGAAAATGAACATGTACCTAGTGTTGCAATCTAAATTTTAAATCGACAAAGTTACTTTCAAATCCTCCAAAGAGTTTGGAGGAGTTACTTCAAACTCCTCCAAACTCCTCCAAACTCCTCCAAACATTTCAGAGGAGTTAATTCAAACTCTTCCGAACAAGTTTGGAGGAGTTCCTTTCTTTCGTTTCGATACACAAAGATATCCTGAGAGTTGGGGGAAACTCCTCCGATATGTTTGGAGGAGTTACTTCTAACTCTTCCAAACTGATTGGACAACTTACCTCTAACTCTTCTGAAATGATCAAACAACTTGCTCTTAAATATTCCGATCAAAATTACCCCAACCACTACATTAAATGTCATAAGAAACCATTTGGATATAAAACAAAATGGAGTTGAGACTAGTGTTATTCGAACTTTTGCGATTGAACAAGAAAAATCAAGGATAAGAGTGTCGAGATGAATGCCATTCCAGAATATTCCCTATCCATATCCACCACATGTCATCATACTCTAGGTAAGGTGTCTTCCCCTCTCTCTGTTTTTCAAGATAAGATTAGGTCTTTGTTCATTTTTCCCTAGATTGATAACTCTCTTTTCCCCTTGTTATTCATCACTTCGCTCCTGGCCACACCTTTTTCTTTCTCATTATCTTTACATTTTATTCTGAATATGTTCATGGCTATGGGATGCATAACCATTCAATCGCCCCCCCCCTTCACCGTGATGGATTTCCCCCACATTAACCATTACAAGTCCCAAACTCGTCCAAAGCACATAAACTTTGATCTAAGAAATTCCTAAGGTTTCCCTCTTACTCCTTCAAGCTAGTCGTAGTTCTCCTGATTGATCTTCTTGATTCTTAGAAAAACCTAACGTCAAAATTGGATACTTTCAAAGTGAGTCTCTGAGCATATTGGAGAAGTTACTACTAACTTCTCCGATATGATCGGAGGAGTTGAAATTATCTCTTCCACACATTTTCGGAATAGATGGAAACAACTCCTCCAATCATATCATAGGAGTTACTTTTAACTCCTCCGATACGATCATAGGATTTCCTGGTAAGTGCTACAAGCTCCTCGATATGATGACGAACCCTTCCAAATGCATATTGAAGAAGTTACTAACAACTTCTACGATGCACTCATAGACATTGTTACTAACTCCTCCGATACACTCGAAGGAGTTGCTACTAACTCTTCCGATCTGTATTAAGGAAGTTGTTTTATTATTGTTGTTCACTTTTCCAGGATGATGCCCAATATTTTCACCCCAAAATATCACTGAGCATTGTCTACTATTAACGTGACATTTGTGAGGAGCAACTTTCCATGACTTGTTTTCATTAATTCTTATAATTGTCCGATTATTTAACTGTTTCCAAACAACATTCTCTAAATTTATTTTGTCTACAGATTCAGACATGTCACATGAAAGAAGACGATGATGAAACCAATAGGGTTTGATCCATCTGGTAGCTCCCAACAGACAATAGAGACATAAAGTGTCGGGACCGTATATAACGACACATCGAGACTTCTAGACAAAGATGGAGAAACCTTAAAATGGGGAGAATTATATTATGTGTTTAAGAAATCAAACTTCTCTGTGGAGGTAGAGAAAACAAATGAGCTCCAAGTGTTTACGAACATCAAAAAATTGAGAATTTTTAGAGTGGAAGCACATCCAACAGTTTTCCCTTGTGCAGACACAATTTATTAGATTTTGAAAAATGCACACATAAATAGTTAGTATATATTTAATGCAAGAAAATAACCTATAGCTTCATTCGATTCCAATGATTTAGCTAAGTGTTACCACATTTAAGCTGGGAACAAAAGACTATATGGTAAACTCCTCAGCGAGTTGGAGCTTACACCGAAAAATTTATTCCCTGCATGGTATAAAGAAGACAAGTAGTTCAAATATCAGCCCAAGAGTTGATACCCCAGAACCAATTTAAGGAGAACCTACTAGTATATGGTAGCCATGTTGTACAGGTTGTAGGGGGAACCAGATGCAACTCATTTTCCCTTATCATACATGCCCCTAATTTATTTTTGTGCAGATGTGGGAGTCTCATTCAACTGGGTAGACATATTGTCTGAAAATATCAGGGCTGCCATTTCTGAAGTTACACAAGCACAACTAGGAAGCTTCCCCACTTTACATATGTCTTCATATCTTCTAGACATAATGTGTATCACTCACAAGTACCCAAACATGAGATGGAGTTGGTTTCCCACTAAGGCCACTATCCACATGTACTGCAAGGTTATTTAAGAGCACAAATATCGAATGAACTATCAAAGAATCTATGAAGACCTCCTTGACCCACTGTATGAATTTATTTTTTTCACCTCCCCACCTTGTATGAAAGACAGGGACATAGGAGTCATAAGAAGGATTGGGGATTGTTATTTAATGGAGCATAATACCTATATAGGAATATATGGTGCGATGAAACCACCCCACTTACTCCCTCAGTTTGTTCCTAAAAAAGTTGTGCTTTATGAAGTGGCATATCAAACTATCATACATGGGGTCAGAGGGATGCTATATAGATCAAAGAAAGCAATTTGGCCACCACTACCTCTTTACATTGAAAACTATTTCTTTGAAAACAACAAGCAAGCCCAAACAAAAGTGGACATCCTACTCTCATACCACTTTGGAGAGGAAAGGTTCAGGAGGTATGACCCTAAGAATATTGTCAAAGAACACTTCAATAGCATGAGGCTCTTGTATGAATACACTATTGAATTCTGGAAAGAGAAGGAGGTGCATCAAAACAATAGGACTTACGATGAAGTCATATTTAATAGGTGGGGCTAGCCAAAGGGAAGGATCGCAGATGAAGAGGCTGCAAGAGAAGCAACCAGAAAATATGCAGAGAGAGATGAAGCTGAGAGATATTATCCCATATCTGTCTCAAATAATTCAGGTTCTTCTATAGAGGAAGAAGGAGCACCAACAGATAAAAAGAGAAGAGAAAAGGAGAAGGTGTTGAAAAGGAGGAACGACACTAAAATAAATAAAGAAGCCGATAGAGTGAAAGCTAGGGAATAAAATGAATCAAAGGCTAAGGCTAAAGTTGAAGCTTAAGCCAAGACAAAAGCTACTGTGGAAAGAGAAAAGGAGCTAGCATAATCAATAAGAGTAGTAGTAGAATTGGCAGAGAAGGTGACAAAAGAAGTAATAGATAAATCTCTTGAAGAAGAAAGACAGAGGGAGAATATAGAGGACAAAGAATCTTACGCACACCTAATGAACTTGGATTTACCAGGAACGTCTGATGCAGGTGTAGGAGAAGAAAAAAAAAGCAACGGTTTAGGCGTTGGGCCCTAGGAGCCTTTTTTATCAATAGAGGTATTGGATCTGAGAAGCTTCACATACGATAGTAAAACTGGTAGAATTGTGTAAGAAAGTGTTAAAAAAGTGCCAGTGACAGAAGGAGCACCCATATTAGTGGTTAATCAAGTCCCTATTATAGGAGATGTCAGAGATGACCTTGTGGCTACATCAAAGGTCGGTTATGCATTTATGGATGCAACCATAGATAATGTATAAAGGATATGCTAGTAGAATCAAGAGAAAGAGGAGATGATCAGAGAACTTGAAGAAATACTTCAATAAGTAAAGATTCATGAAATAAGTCTCCTTAACTTTAAGTCCAATGTGGAAAGAGTCAGGAATGACTTGGAAGATGTCATCATTGACATGTATTCCAATCTACACCTCTTCCAAAATGTCATTGCAATATTTATTGACCAAACCAACCAAATACAAGGGAAGTTGACACAATACAACATTGTTCATGAAGGTATAATTGACATCGACACATGGATAGTGGAGAATCCGGATGCACCTCCTAAGCTTTACAGACCCTCAAAATCAACAAGAAAGACATATATGTATGCGTTAGAGAATTTCTAGAAGATAGCTCAAAGGGAAGATAAAGAAGTAACCAAGGCAATGGAAATATGTTCAAGGACTCACAAAGTTGCCCAAGAATTGATAAGGAATGGTCATCTTCCAAGATTAGATGAACTCAGGAAGAATTTGGTCACATAAGAATTGGTGAATGCAGTCCAGGAAATCACAAGTCAAAGGAAAAATATAGTCGAAGCAATAACCTTTGTGTCCACTGATCTCATTGACCAACATCTTCTTTAGCCAATAAAGCTTCACACTATGATACATTATTTTATGACCAAATTGGAAAAGGACATGAGAGCCCTTGATGAGATCATTGCCATGAATGATGCAACACTTGAACAACTAACATACAATAGAATAGAGTCCCTATATGATTAGTTGGAAGTTTGGAAGACATATCTCCAAACCAAAAGTTCATAGCTAAAGGAAAACATTACTGTTTTTCTTTCATCCTTTTTCTAACTACTTCAAATTTCATCCTTTCTACCACTTGTCATGAGGAAAAAGAAGATGAACAATTTTTGTAACTACCTCTTCAAGAAGAAGGTGAAAAGACAACTAAGAGTTACTAGTTTTTTGTATAAAATAGAATAGAGGCTCCTTTGAGAAGGACTTTTGGTTTTTCAAGCATTGTATAGACCCAATAAACCTTTTGAGAACTTATACAGTGTTAATGAATATTGAGAAGCCCTTAGGGTGAACATGTTATAGAAGGAATTCTGTGTAGAAACTTATCAAAGCTTTGAACTACTTCAAGTGAATATATTTGTTGTTTCTATGGACTGTAAGAATGCTTTGTTTGTTGTAGACTAATTGTTATACAATCTTTGTCATTTTGCAGTTATTGACATTTCTTTGAATATTTCAATGCCTTGATAATTGTGGTTTATTACAGTGTATGTTGTGGTGATCTAGACTAATATTATTATACACATATGTAAGCTATTGTCTACAATATTCCTCTTTTGTTGCATATAACTGTATAAAATCTTGTGTAAAGTTTTGGTTACATTATGACTCACCAATTACTCTAGCATGATCCTAGCTAGGATAGGTTAGTGTAGATTAGAAACATATTAGTTGTGTTTACATACATATTCTTCATCTACATCTCTGCATTGCATCCACCCCCATCATTGGTACAATAGACTGTAACTAGTACGAAAACTAAAAGACAACAATAAATGACAGCTGAACTAAATTTCGGATGGGACTCCTAATCCAAATGGTGTATAGTCTAATTAGGATTGTATATTAGGGAGTACCCCTTGCTGTTGTCGAGTGAAGTTGAACCCATCAATAGATCCCATCATCCTAGTCCAATATATTTTACCAGATATTAATGAAGAAGGGAAAATCATACTAGAACCAAAAAAAATCCTTGAAACAAGGATTAAGCAACTTTGAAATTCAACAATTATTGAGTACCTCATCAAATGGAAGAATCTACCAGTGGAAGAGGTGACGTGGGAAGATGATTTCTTCATGCAGAAACACTCACAATTAGTCAAGTGTCAAGGAAAACACATGTTTGAAGGGGAGGGGCATGCTAAACCCTAGAAAAAGCCCCATGTTGAGTATAAACACCCTTATTAATCCCTAGATTTGGAATTATTAAATTTCTAGTGGTATATTTGCATGTAGGATAGAACCCTTCAGTGTACCCTTTCATCATAATTGTACCCATTGTATCCTATATATATATACCAAGGAGACCTAGTCTTAGAAGCATCTCATCTCATCTTTTACATTGAATATATTATAAAAGGAAGTTTGCGTCTCAAAGTAGATTGTTATTCATTTAATTTTTATCATTCTAAAACCTTTGGATCATAACATGGAACCATGGTATAAACCAATGATTATCACCCCTTACATGTGCATTGAGATATTCATAAATGAAATTGAAAAACTAATTAAGGAGTTGTTAGATATGGGGCATATACTACCTAGAAACCCCCCCTTTTCATATCCAATTGTGTTCGTAAGAAATAAGGATGATTCCTTCCATATGTGCATTAACTACAAGGAATTAAACAAGAGGGACATGGAAAATAGATTCCCTATCCCATGCATAGATAAATTGTTAGTAGAGTTACATACGACATCTATATTTACAAATTTTGATTTGATATTTGGATATCACTAGATAAGGGAAAGGAATGTGACAATTGTAAAAAACTTTTGGAAGTCATCATGGATAGTATGAGTTTTGAGTGCTTCCTTTTGGGATAGCCAATGCCCCCGTCGATATTTCAAGGTATGATGAGTTGAATATTTAATCTATATTTGTGGAAGTTTTTTTTTATGATATCTTTTTTATATAGAAAAGCCATGTATTATGATTTGAAGAACTTGAGAATTATTTTAGAATGCAGGGGTAAATGTATATTTTAAAAGAATCAAAGTGTGAATTTTCAAGGAATTATATTGTTTACTTTGGACATTTGATTAGCAAGGAAGGAGTCAATGTAGATCCAACTAAGATTCAAGACATGTTTGACAGCCCACTCACAAGAATGTGACTCACTTGAAAGGATTTAATGGGATATGTAGTTTCTACAGGAAACTTGTCAAGGGTTTTGTAGGTCTCATGAAATCCCTCACTAATCTTACCAATAAGGAACAATTCAAATAGATAGATGTAGTAAAGGCCACTCTTCAACCAATAAAAATTGTAATGACTTCCAATGATGTACTTGTACTTTCATATATTTTACATTTTTTTTTGTAGTGGATTGTGATACATGGGGGAATGTCATAAGGGCAAGGGATCATGCAAAAAAGTGGACAATTGCATTTAAAAACATAAAATTAAATGAAAGATAAATGCTATTATGCATTTATGATACTGATATGTTGGATCTAATGCATATTGTGGAAAAGTTCAATCAATATCTCTTGGAGCAATACTTTATCATCCAGACATACCACTAGAGCTTGAGATACCTCTTATGATAGAAAAATTTCATTGAACAAGAAGCAAAGTGGATAACAAAGTTACATAGATTTGACCTGGAAGTTTAGTATAACAAGGGAATAAATAATGTTGTTGTGGATTGCAGGGATGATTTTAAGGATGGAAAATTATTTTTAAATGTAGAAACCTTGGCGAATATTATTAATCCTTCATATGTCAACTATAAATGTTTCGTGATATTTTTTTTTTAAATATTCCAATTTCTAAGTATTTAATATAGTTTTTTATAAAATTTTGGCGATTTTTAAGGTAAAAGAATTTTATCCTAGAGAATTTGGGCGAATCATTTTTAAAATAACGAATCTCATTTTTGGAAAAACCATGGAAAATTAGCCCATGAACGAAATTTAGCCCCTAAAAGAATCCCTAGTGGATTGATCCTTGTCCCAATATCTTGAGTTGTTGTGAATATATGTCCTTTAACATGGGTGGAAAGAGATTATATTAGCTAAATATGCCAAGGACGAGAAGGATTTTACTATGTTACAAGATATAAAAGGGGCACATGAATATGAAAACATACACATTTTGAGGTGATATGATTTCTTAAAAACCATATTTTTATTGTACCTAATTCTAGTTCTAAAGAGAAAATCTTAGTTGAATAATCATTTTTTTCACTTTTTGCTAGTCAAACTATTTTTAAAGACTTACTACAACATAAGGAGTAAATTATTTTGGAAGAGGCTTATAGAAGATGTGAAGGACCTTTTTTAATGTGTGATATTTGTTAATGGAATAAATATGATATTGTTAGAATTCCAAGTTTTCTTCAATAAATGACTATTCCCACTTAGAAGTGGGAGTTACTTAGCATAGATTTCATTACTCCTTTTCCTTGGGTGGGTGGAAATAATTCTATCTATAATGAAATTGATAGGTAGACTAAGTATTGCCACTTTATTTTCATGGATCGCATTGGTAAGATTCAAAAATAGTTGAGTTGTTAATGTAACATATATATAGGTTACATGTGCTTCCAAAAAGCATTATTAGTGACCAAAATCTAAAATTTATTAGCAATTTCTTGAAAAAACCCCTAAACTTGTTGGTATCACATTGAACCCAAGTACAAGTTATCACTCTCAAACAAAGGAACAAACAAAAATAGTAAACAAATATTTGGATGAGTACTTGAGAAATTATGTTGTGAATCATAAAGCTTCATGGTCCTAATGGAAGCATTTGGTAGATAATTGGTATAATACAACATACCTGTTACACACCTAAGTGTTGCACTACCAAGTTTCACACATTACTAAGTGTCACAATTTCGTCACCATGTGGACGTGTTTGTCATAATCCCTAGACATGTTGGAGGGGAAAACTATCATTTGGAGATCAAAATACTATCGTTCACCTTGTCCCTTTTTGAGGATCATTTCTCCCCTTCCCATATAGAGAGGAGAATGAACCCTTGTCATCGCTCCTTGTCTAGTTATAGGGGAGCGATAATCTTTCCCCGTGCTCTATTTTGGGGGGGAGATGAAGTAGTTACAACTATAATGCCTTATTTTGAGAGGTGTTTTCTAGGAGATTTCTGTTGGTTAGAGTTTGGTTTGAGCTATCCTATATCCAAGGAAAGGTCAATCTTGTTTTTTCAGCTACATATTCACTTCATCCCATCCTCCCCTCAAAATTATCCTATAGTTTTTATACCTCAACTCCTCCTATATAATGGAGGCCACTCTTGGGTGAAAGGGGAGGAGAACTTAGAGCACCATACTTATGACTTTGTGACATTCAAAGAGATGGAAAGGAGAGATTGGGGGAGCTGCTACAACATCAAAATCAAGGTTGTAAATACTTCACTATTTATTTCTTTACATATAATATATAACTTGGCCTATTCCCCTCATGCTTATGATGTTCACTATATGCATGTATATTTTTCTTAATTCGATATAGATAGATCTATTCTACTTAAAAATGTATTGGAAGAAGGAGATATTGATTCGTTCCTTATAGGACTTCTCTTGCACCAAGAGATTGGAGATCAAGATCAAGGTTTGGAGTAGTGAGGACAACCAATGGAAAAGAGGTAAGTTATCTATCATTCTCTTCTCATTCTGATTGTTGACATGTATAATAGATTTAAGGGGAAAACAATAAACCAATTGTTACCTTCTGTCTTGGATCAAAGGAGTCTTGATCCAAGGGGGGTTCACCTGTCTATAGGGGAAACTTTTCCACAACAAAAACTTGGTGACTCTGCTGTGGAAAAGTTATTTTTTTACCTTTCCTTAGTGTTTTCTAGCCTTTTGAATTTTGGATTATTTCTTGATATTTTTTATTTGGATGCATATTATTTGAATTATCCTGTTCCCTCATCATCATTGGGAAGCTTACTGAGTCAAACACCTGACCCTTTCTTAGATTTGGGATTTTTTTATGTTTTTCATCACTTTCCTGACTTCATCCCCCCTATAAGGGAGTACAAAGCGATAAAACCCTGCTTATCCCTCTTTTTGGGTATGTGTTATATTCTTTGCACGAGAATTTGTTTTTTCCTTGGGAAATGTGTTGCATTTTTTCCTTGTTTTTCGTGTTGCCTCAATTTTCGTGTCCATTGTTGGGAGGTCTTTCGACACATGGTTTTTGCTGATGGTTTTATATTTTCAGTTGAGGAATTAGGGTTGTTGACTAATCCAGGTCATTGTGTTAGGGTTTTGGATGCCGTTGGATCCTATATGTATATTGTATTGTAAATAATGTATCACATGAATGAATATAGAATATGTTGGTTTTCCTGGTTTGGATTTCTAGGGGGAAAATATTTGTGTAATGTTCGTATTTTCCATTGTGTCTTTTCTGTTCTTTTACTAAAAATATTTTTGTAGTAAATATTGTACAAGGTTAAAATCTACATTTGGTATCAGAGCTTTGTTGGCCAGGGGGATGCCTTTGTGGTCAAGGGTTTGGCTCAAGACCGTGATAAGCCTTGTTACAGTGGGAGATCAATGGTATTGATTTTTCAGGTGAAAAGAAATGGCGAGAAAATTGGAAATGGAGATTGAGAAGTTTAATGGGAAAAGTTTTTAGCTGTGGAAGCTCAAGACGAAAGATCTGTTGGTGGAAAGAGATTAGTGAATCGCGGTAGATCTAGGTACTACACCTACAAGACTTTAAAAAATGAATGGAAAAAGTTGGATCGGAAGGCGAAGAGGACAATACAACTGTGTCTCTCAGATTCAGTACTACTGAATGTGTCAAAGGAAGATACAACCAAGGATTTATGGGATACATTGGGGAATTTGTATCAGTCTAAGTCCTTAGTAAATAAACTATTCCTGAGAAATAATTTGTATAACTTGAGGTTGAGAGATGGAGACTCGGTGGCATAGCATTTGAACACCTTCAATACTGTGGTAAGTCATTTAGTATCTATTGAGATCAAAATTTCAGATGAAGATAAGTGTAACGATTTACTGTTTTCTTTACCAGACTCGTGGGATAGTCTAGTTGTGGCCATAGGTAGTAATACAACTGCCTTGAATTTTGATGAAGTGGTCTCATCCTTGTTGTCAGAGGAGATGATAAAAAAGAATATGGAAGGACATAGCACAAACACATTATTTGCAAGAGGACACTCCCATGAAAGAAATAGATCTAATTTCTCAAGTGGGAGATCTAAGTCTAAGGGTAGATCTAAATCTCCTAGAATGTTTGTAAATGTATGTTGGATATGTGGAAAAGAAGGGCACTACAAGAAGCAGTGTAGATCCAAAGTTGAGAAAAAGAAGGTATCTGAATAATCTCCTTCTACAAAAGAAAAGGCCTACAAGGAAGAAGGAGGGGATGTGCACTTGGATTATTCAACCACACATGAAGATAATGAGGCATGGTTGGTTGACTCAGGTGCATCCTTTCATATGACTCCTCACAGGGAGTGGTTCTGTGAATATGAAAGTTATGATGGAGGTAATGCTTTCCTAGGTGATGACTCGATAACTATAATCATAGGTCGAGGAAAATTCAAGTTGAGGATCATATATGGAAGGATTAGAACACTACCCGGTGTTCTGCAAATCCTAGAATTGGCCAAAAATTTGATTTTTGTAAGAAAAATGGACAATGTAGGGGTAAAAACAATATTTGAAAAGGTTACAGGATGGTTCGAGGATAAATGGTGTTGTTGAAGGGAGTTTGGTTTGGAACTCTGTATAAGATGCAATGAAGCACTATTAGTGATGGTTGTAATAGTTTCATTGTTCCTGATATTGGAGTTGAAGAAGAAAGAACTTCTACAGTCTCTGGAGAAAAGGTTATGGTGTGGCATCAAAGACTGGGGCATATTGGAGAGAAGGGTCTTCGACTACTACACGGTAAAGGTATGGTTGAAGGTATGTCTAACTACTCTCTGGATTTTGATTTCTGTGAACATTGTGTATATGGGAAGAAGAATTGGGTAAGATTCACCTCTGGTGCAACAAGGGAAGAAGGATTTTTACAACTAGTTCATACTAATGTTTTTGGACCTGTGTTGGTCCCATCATTGGGAAAATATGCGTACTATGTCTCATTTATAGATAAATTCTCGAGGAATACTTGGATATATTTCCTCAGGAAGAAATCTGAAGTCTTTGACAAGTGTAAAGAGTTTAAGGCTCTTGTTGAGAATCAAACAAAGAAAATGATTAAGGTGTTGATGACAGATAATGGTAGAGAGTTATACGGGAATGAATTTGAAGAATTATGTAAGAAGTGCGGTATAGAAAGGAAAAATACTACTCCATATACAACTCAACAGAATGGAGTTGCAAAAAGGATGAACAAGACGTTGATGGAAAAAGAAAGGTGCATGCTCAGTGGTGTCAGGTTAGGGAAATAATTTTGGGTAGAGGCAACGCGTACTGCATGTTACCTAGTCAACATATCACTCTCATCAACACTGGATGACGATACTCCATAAGAGGTATGGAATGGTAAGAAACCTTCTCTCACACATCTTAAGGTATTTGGCTATGAGGCATATGTTCATGTTCCAAAGGAAAACAAGAGTAAGCTAGATAAGAAGGCTGAAAAGTGTATCTTTTTTGGGTATAAAGATGGTCTCAAAGGTTATAAGATTTGGAACCAAGAAACTAAGAAGGTAGTGTATAGCCAATATGTGGTATTTAGAGAAATGAATGATGTTGTTAAACAATAAGTCCTACCAAGTAAGGGAGAACCAGAGAAAATAGAGTTTGATTTAAAGGATGATGAATCAGACTCTACATAAGAACATGAATAAGAATAAGAAGATCCTCATACTCCAGTATTGAGAAGATCGTTTCGAGAAAGAAGGCTACCAGAAAGGTATACTCCATATGATTTCCATTAAAAATTTTCTTTGTATATTACTGATGATGATCCTAGAACTGTCAGAGAGGAAGTGGACTCAGAGGATGGAAATCCTTGGAAAAAGGCCATGGATGAAGAAATGGCAGCCTTGGATAAGAATGAGGCTTGGGATCTAGTGGAGTTTCCGACTGGAATAAATCCCATTGGTAGAAAATGGGTATTTAAAAGGAAGTTGAATGCAGAAGGAAAAGTTGAGAAATACAAATCTCGGTTAGTAGCAAAGGGTTATTCCCAAGTTGAGGGAATTGATTTTGGTGAGATTTTTTCTTCTGTTACCAAGTTAACTTCTATAAGATTTATGTTATTTGTTTCCTGCTGCATTTGATTTTGAAGTAGAACAGATGGATGTGAAGAAAACATTGCTATATGGGGATCTAGAAGAAGAAATCTATATGAAGCAGCCAGAAGGATTTGTTGTGAAGGGAAAGGAGCTGGTATGCAATATAAAAAAGTCCCTGTATGGTTTAAAACAATCACCAAGGATGCGGTATCAAAAATTTGATACTTATATGTTGGGACTTTACTTCACAAGAAGCAAAGAGGATCACTGTGTGTATTTTAAATTAATTGGTGATCATTTGATTTATTTGGTCTTGTATGTGGTCGACATGTTGCTGATAGGAAACAACAAGGAGATTATCCAGGAGGTCAAAACTCAGTTGTACTCTAAATTTGACATGAAGGATATCGATGCTTCAAATTTCATTTTGGGCATGGAAATTAAAAGAGATTGGAAAAATAAGAAACTCTTGTTAAATTAGAGAAAATATGTCGAGACGATATAGCATAGGTTTAATATCCAGGAATGTAAACCGGTCAAGGTTCATATTCCTGTTGGTGTAAATTTATATGCGGATCAATGTCCCAAGACACAGGAAGAGGAGGAGGACATGTCTCGTGTTCCATATGCGAGTGTAGTTGGCATTTTGATGTATGTAATGGTCTGTAACAGGCTGGACATTGCACATGTAGTGGGAGTTTTGAGCAGATATATGTCAAAACCAGGGAAGGAGCATTGGATAACAATAAAAGGGTTTTCAGTTATTTGCATGGCACTGCTAGTTATGGATTGTGCTACCAAGGAAGACCAATATTGGACAGAGTGTTGGATATACATGGCTTTGTGGATGCTTATTGGGCTAGAGATCTGGATCGTAGGAGATATACA
Organism: Picea glauca; assembly: GCA_000966675.3. Taxonomy (NCBI): domain Eukaryota; kingdom Viridiplantae; phylum Streptophyta; class Pinopsida; order Pinales; family Pinaceae; genus Picea; species Picea glauca. The sequence goes on along the minus strand of JZKD02S1678491.1, from coordinate 288,123 downwards.
AGTGGGTATGTCTTTAACCTATTTGGAGGAGAAATAAGTTGGATGAGAAAAATACAGGATGTAGTGGCACTTTCAACTACATAAGTTGAATACACGGCAACCACTCATGCAAGTAAGGATGCAATATGGTTACAAAGATTGTGTTCAGGTATTGGGTTGGTACAACAACCTGTAAGGATAGATTGTGAAAACTAGAGTGCAATTTTTATGGCGAAGAACCCGACTTATCATTCAAAGACAAAGCATATTGATATTAAATATCACTTTGTGAGAGACATGGTTGAAGAAAAGAAAGCATGGCTGATGAAGGTGGACACTTTGAAGAATGTTGCAGATTCATTAACAAAATTTGTGAGCACTAAGAAGTTCTCTTGGTATAGAGAATCCATGGGAATTGTTGCCCTGGATTGTTGACTATTTGACCATGTAACCCCCTATATGAAAAGAAAACAATAAGTGGGAGAATGTTGGGTATGTGTTATATTCTTTGCACAAGTAAACGAGTCACAATTTTTCCTCATTTTTTTTGTTGCCTCAATTTCTGTGTCCATTGTTGGGAGGTCTTTCGACACATGGTTTTTGTTGACAGTTTTCTATTTCTGGTCAAGAAATTAGGGTTTTTGACTAATATAGGTCATTGGGTTAGGGTTTTGGATGTCGTTGGATCCTATATGTATATTGTATTGTAAAAATGTATCACATGAATGAATATAGAATATGTTGGTTTTCCAGGGGAAAATCTTTGTGTAATGTTTGTATTTGCCATTGTATATTTTCTGTTCTTTTACTAACAATTTGTTTGCAGTAAATATTGTAAGAGGTTAAAATATACACCTCTCTCTCAATGTATTGGGGAGTGATGAAACCCTAATCATCTCCCTGTTTATTGTGTTACACATGCGATGATCCTCTTTCTCAGTGGATTTTGACCCTACTTTACTTATTTTATGTCAGTATTTTGTCTCAGACATTAGAGTCTTTGATGCTTCATTAAGATTTTTATTTCTTTTTAACTTGAGTGATTGCTATTATTTTTTATTCCTTTTTAATATGTGCTTCTCCTATCAATTTCTGCAAGTACAAGACCACTTTAGGATAACTTGATCCTTTTGTTGAGTCTATGTCACTGTCGGTCTAATTCCTATTACCTTTAGGCATTTGGACCTCTATTATTTTGATTATGAAACATTTCAAACTTATTTGTTTTCCTTTGGAATCTATTTTATTGATTTATGAATTGGAATATGTTGTTTTAGGCCTCCTTTGATTGAGTTCTCATTTCTATTTGTTTTGGATAAAAATCGATATTTCACAAGATTCAAGCATTCATTATCATGATCACAACTCTTTCATTGATGTGTGATCTTTCTTTGATCATGTTTAAAAGGCTTCAAAGGGGGATTTCTCTTGATTTCCATTTTATTGGTTTTTTACGAGCATTGAAAGCTTGAGATTTTTGTTTCCAGGTAAAAAGTGTTGACAACATCCTCATGATCATAATTTTTTACTTCTTGTTAGCTTAGTTGAGTGCTTGTTTCCTTCATATTCTTTAGATTTGGGATCCTTTGCAAGTGTCATTGAGATATTTCATCCTGATTGAAAGAGAAAGAAAAAGAAGGTTATATTTTGATTTTTTCATGTAATTTGAAAAGAAGGAATCAATTTTTTTTTTCATTCTATTTTCATAGGTGGAGTTTTTTGGTGTCATTTTAAAGATATTTTCTTGTATTCTTTGGGATTTCAGGGATATTAATTTGATAGTTTGGAATTTTAATTCTCTCCATTTGTTAAAAGAAAAGAGAAAGTTGCATGGTATTGAGCATTTATTTGTGTGAAGAAGAAAAACATATCATCTCCTTTCCTCGGATAGAATTCATCGAAACAAGATTTTTGCATTTCATTCTTTCTGCATGGTTTTGGAGTTGAGTCATAACACCATCAATTTCATCTTCGTATGCCCTATTGAGTAAAAACATCCATTAAAAATTAACCAACGTGCTTAATAAAATCAATTAGATATATTTTTTTATATCACACCAATAGTAGTGTAAGGATAGGGATTTTGGATTAGGGAGAAGTGAGTAAACTATCCAAGGCTTATAAACGATACTGTAGAATACTAGAGAGAGAAAAAATCCATTAGTATCAATTAAAATTAGTCGGGAAATATCCTCTCACACAAGAGTCAATCACGAGGTCAAGTGAAGCGATTAGTTGAGATTTCCCCTCTTTCGTTCACCTAGCGGGACTATTGCAAGTTTGGGGCTTTGAGAGTGACAAGTCCTTGGGGTGACACAACTTATTCTTAGTATTGGGATGCAGATTTGTATTCAACATTACCATGCCCATTTTCTAGTCTTGACTATCGACTATTCACCCCTGGTCATTCATTGTGAATTGGTAAACATAGTAACCTCTCTTAGGATTCCACATAGGTGACTACAAGGGGGATTCCTTATGCAAGGAAGGTTCCTTGTGGTACCTGCGAAATACATTCAATCTCTGCTTCAGTGAACTGGGAGGGTATTTTCCTATGGGCTCTTACTTGCACCTTGGGGGAATTGTTGCATGAAGGTTATCATAATTGTTGCTCATTTATTCATTGACAACCTCATCTCCCATCTCTAGAAGATACTTACTTCCTTTCTCCCTATCATAAGGGAGTTGTTTTCTTTCTATTATCTTATAGGGACTTTGGTAGTGTGTTCTATTTGATGTTTATCATACCCTAGGTTGAATCCATGTCCATGGAAAAAGTTCCTGAGGCTACCAAGTAAGGGAAACCTTTTCACGGGGAACCTTATGATTTTTCTTGTTTTGGAAATGTTGGTCCTCGATATTTCGATACATTGAATATTACCGGTTTCATTGTGGTGTTACCAATATGTTTTTTTTTCCACTCTCATGGTTATGAATTTCCATGTTGTTTCCCAAGAAAACTCTCAACCTCAAGAAAATCAACCTCCTCTTGGCCCTATTCCTTCTTCACTTGTCACGTCTTCTTCCCTTTATTCTTCCTCACCTAGTGAAATCCTTGATGATAGTAACCAGGAGGCTAAGAAGAAGAAGAAAAGGAAGAATAAGAAGGAGATAAATATGAAATGGGAAAATCAACCAACCACCATCGTGAGTGTTGGTAATGCTAAAAATCCTACCAACATAGGTCCCAAGACCAAATTCCCTTCCATTCTTTGTAAGGGTGACCACCTTCTTAACCATTGCCATGATATTCCCAAGGTCTTAGAAGTGTGGTCCATGAGTTCTCAACAACCCATGTTGCTAGCCACCGTAGGTCATGCTGGTGACAAATCATCAAACAAATATCATAAGGTTGGGGGAAAAAAGGGTAAAGTCAGGAATTATTTCCAGTTATGTAGAGAAATGAACCTCACTTACCTTTTCCCTCGTATGGATGAAGCTTCTCAATTGTTGGAAGACAATGTTAATTCTCATAAATAACCTCCAGCTGCTTCCCATGACTCCCCTCCCAACCAATCATTGTTTTTTGAAGTGGTTGGTCCGATTCAATCCTTGGTCGATCCCACTCTTCCCTTGGAGAGTGAAGTGGATATCACTCAAGTTTCTCTTGTCACTTCAGATTCCTCTAGACAAGGGGGAATTTCACCCATTTCAACGAAACCCCCTCCAAGTACTGAGGTCATTTCCTTTGATTGGAATAGGTTGGTGAAGTCTCTCCTTCCTTCTTGCATGCATTTCCAAATCCCTATGTAGGTTTGTGATAATATCATACATCGCACTATTGTTTATGAAGGTGTTTCTTTTATCATTATATCCTCAACCACTTGGAAAGCTATGGTTTCCCATAAGCTTTTGTTGATTACCCTTCATATGTTGGCCTTTAATAGAATATCCAATGAACACTTAGGGTTCCTTCCTCAGTTGGCCATTACCTTAGGAGGTAAAACTGTTTGTATCGATGTTATCGTATTTCAAGGCTCCTTGGAATTCAATTTACTGCTTGGGAGGGACTATGTCTATGCTATAAATGTTGTCGTGTCCACACTCTTTCAAGTGGTGCATTTCCCTTATAATGGAAACATTGTGACCATTGATCAACTTTTGTTCATTAGTATTGATATGACTTCCAACCATCTGATTTCCCTGAATGTTCCTTATATGAAAGTAATATCCCTCTTGCCACAGGTTAATTATGTGGTATCATGTCCCATGCCTTCAAATGCTAATGAGAAGGATCCTCTCACTGTATGATCAACTTATTTAGACTTAGGTCCAGTAGTTGACATGGTGAAGTCTTCAATGGGGGCTTTGGAGCCTGATCTTTCCCTCATTACCCTTATTGAGTCTCTTGACATAAATTATTTCCAGAGCATTATTATTTCATCTGATGAAGACCTCTTGGAAGCAATGGTTAAGACACATGAGCATAATTCACTTTCTGTGTCAAGCTCATTAAAAACTAAAACAAATAACCATGAGCATAGTTCATTGTCCATGTCAATCTTGTTAAAAAATGAAACACACCCCCTCCAATTGAGTCGAATCTTCTAATAGATATAGTACTTGAACCTCCATTTCCTCCCCCTGTGTCAGTTGATCCTCTTTCTTCCTCCCTCTCTAGTGAACCTATTCATATTAGTAGCCATGAGTAAAATTGGGTGGAAAAGAAGAGTCGGTGGATGAAATAAATATTGGGGGGAATGTCTCCAGCGTCCGAACATCATGCTAGAGTTAATCCTCTATCTTTTGTTGATCATGCAGGGGGAAAAGTACAAACCTCTGGACATCATGTTGGGAAAAAACCCAACAATGGGTATCACTAAAAGTACCAACTTCTGGATATCATGTTGGGATATAGACTCATCAGTGGGTATCATTCTAATCATAGTGAATTTTTGGTTCCAATCTCGTTAAAATATGAAACCACCACCGAGCATAGTTTCATTCTTTATTTCAAGCTCATTAAAAAATGAAGCAAACACTTTGAGCATAGTTCATTCTCTATTTCAAGATCGTTAAAATATGCAACAAACATCTTATTGTCTGCTTAATGGTTGCACTTTCTACTACTTCACTACTATTTGTCTTCTCGCTTGCTTATGGACATTGCAATTATGCTTGATGCTAGCTGTTCACAACACACTGCTCCCATTTTGTGGTTACCCTCTAGAGAGACATACTACTATGAGTAGTCCTTGCTTGCCATGCCTACTTTCTACACCCTATCAAAGTCATTGCTTAGGATTCATTTCTCCCATTGGAACCTAGTTGCATGCCACTCATTCTCTCTAAACGAGATTAGTTTTTTTTCTTTCTCATGCTCGTAAATACATGAGAATAATTTATTGAGTATAATTTTATCAATTTTTCGGGCTTGTAAATACTACATGAAAAAATAACTCTTTGGAGTCTCCTTTAATCTCTTTTCAGACTCTCTAAACATGAAAAGATTGTTCAACAAGCTTGTTTCCTTTCAAAATCGTTAAAATGATTTGAAAGTACATCTATTCGATATAAGTTTAACCCTTTTTCAGAATGGATGGAGTAATTACAAAAAATGAATACTCTAGTCAACCTTGGCTAGAAGAGTTCTCCCTTGTATTATTTTATAATTTTTGAGCTCGAGGGACTAAATTTATGAAAAACAACACCTTGTAGTTTTCTTTAAGTTCTTTTCAGACTCTCTAAATGTGAAAATACCGCTGAGTTTATCTTCTCTGGGCTCATAAAATTATACATTGAATGAACCATATGGGATCGAACCCATCATTATTTAGGTTCGTTAAACATTTGATGTGGGAATGATCGAAGATGAGCTATGTCGAACTTATGTTATCCTCCTCATGGTCATTAAAAAACAAATAGGTACTCATCGTTCATGGTGGGGGGAAATTTGAGGGAAGTGGGTCAGTTTTTTGTAAAGAATTATGGAAGTTGTTTGTTGTCGGTCTTGAACATGGCACTTGTTTGCATGTTTTCTTATAGTTGGTTAAATTTCTTGTCTCTGAGTCATACCAATCCTATGAGTCATTATACTCCTTCGACGCACCTGAAGAGTTCCCCAGTTATCATCATACTATGTTTTGGTCTATATCTCATCAAGACAATGCTACCAAGTCATTTGTTGTGCCTCACAATGTTCAAGGGAAGTTTCATCCCAAATCAACCACTCTGCAGCATTACCAACTTTCATTCTTGTGTCAGTTTATGCTCATTTTATCTATCATCTTACATCACTTTCTTGTGTAATTTTCATGTTAATGAGGTGGACACATCATGGCCCTCATTTGATGAGTCTATTTCTATCAACTTCAATACATTATCCAGGAAATAGACTTAGAAATCAATTAGTACCTTGGAACCTGTATGCCCCAATGGAAGGTCTCCTTGCTTTCGACAATAGGTTTACATCATTGGCCTCTGATTGAATGATTCCATGGATGTTCAACTTCAACTCATTTATTCACATTCACTCGAATGTACTAAGGTACCTTAGGAATCATTTTCATCATTGGTGATCTCCCTCACACTTGTTAATGGTATACATCAATGATCGGTAATCAAGTGGTTTCTACCATGTTCGACATCAACACAACTATTCATGTAGCTAGAATCATACCATGTCGGGATCAAGACAAAGACCCTAGGAACCCCTTAGGCTCCTACGTATGTTATGTGCCTCATTGAGGTTGCGTTGGATATTATTTGAAGTACTTAGAAGATTCCATTATGGCCATCATATTTGTAGTGTCACTAATATATATGTTGTCACCTAGATCCTCTTTGTATTGGTCCATGGCTATTATTTTGTCTTATCGTAGCTCCAATGTGTATTCTTTCGTATCTATGACCCAATCGAGTCATGAAGGTATGGATCCACATAGTATTTTTGGTGGCAATATCCTTAGTTAGTGATTTGATGGATCTGTAGTATATTGGTCGACGACCATGCTTTGAGTCAGTTTGTTCCGAGCATGGGTATGCCTACCTCGGGGACGATACATATATCCTATTTGATGTTTGTTAGTAGCTTCCTCATGACTCTTCTATTCCAACACCCTTACACACATGTTTTTGTAAAGTGTCTCGACCATCATATTTTCTTATGACTTATGTTAGGGACCTAACCTCCATAACCCCTTAAGTGGGTAGAATAATATATTTCAATGTAATAAAGGTCAATATTAATAAGGCCTAGCAATAAGGAGGAATAAGTCAAATGTAGGAAGACCTAATAGAAGCTTCCGCTTCTAGAAGGATCTTCCTCTAGATTGTTCTTTTGGATAGATAGATTTAGAATAAATATGAGTAGAGTGTATGAGAAGTTTTGTCTTGAGAATTATTGTAATAGAGCTCTGCTCTGCTGGATGTTTCCCCCTCAAAGAGACAAGTGAACCTTTTTCCCTATCAATAAAGGTATAATTCTGGTGTTGTGGTTCCATATAATTTGTTGTTCCACTGTTATCTCTGCAATATTTCCATATTCTATTGCTATCTCAATGTTATTATTTGCATTATTTCTCTTTTTTGATAATATAATAGACCTAGTAGCTTACAAGTGGTATCAAGAACTTTCCTCGATAAAAAATTGTGGGTTAATTTTTTTTCAGGGTAGAGACATATTTCAATGTCTTAAAGCTACATCGATATGTTGTTACGCACATAAACCCATGGTTGGGGAGTAATACACATAGGAAATACAAGTGGTACTCAAGTGCACATCTATTGGCCACCCTTGTAACCCCTATTGGTACCCCTTCGAGTCATAACACATTAGATAAAACCTGTATACATATCGACCTAGATCTATTGAGGCCCTCTATAGATAAACCGATTGGCTTCCTAACTATTATAGTGCCACCGAGAACAAAACTCAATAAGATAGCCTCAAGTACCTGGGTAGTCGATTAGTACAACTAAGGGAACGGTCTAGATTCCTTAGTTGGTTCCCTGAGATATTGGGCCAAGTACTATTGTTGGACCCCGCACATATATTGGAGATTTATAGCATAGGGAAAACCCTTGTCTGTAGACACCCTACATACCCTAACCCTTGGGAAGGAAACAAAAATAGAACATACAAGACCTATTGCCATGCAACTGTGCTTCCTGCATTCTGGTTGTGAAATTACTACATATTTCTTCCTCTTAAGAATTTGGGCATTTCAACACTGCATCATTCTTCAACTCAGAGTATAACTTATTTGGGACATATCCCATTGGATTTCCCTTTTTGCTTTGATTGCATTCGTACCTTTCATTTTTAAGCCTTTTTTTTCCCAGTGGACTTGACCCCTTCCCAGATTCCCCATTTTTCCGCCTATCCCATTACATTCCCCTTCTCGCCTTGATCATCGTGGTACCTATAACTTATAATTCCTTTTTTTTGGTCCCACCCACCCATTTTCCCTTACCTGCACTCCCCCTATCCAAATGGACAACACTCGCAACCAATACCTGCAGTATTACCTCAATAAAGCCAAGGAATCCATCCAACAAGTTACATTTGAGATTGGCTCTACCAATTCCCTCCTTTCACAATTTGAGACCCAATTCCAACACCAATTTGAAACCATGGATGCCAAATTCATGAACCAATTTAACACCCTCCAGTTTGTTGTCAACTAGTTGTTGAACCACACTGCGAGTCCTTCCTCCTCATACCAACTAGATGTTGATGATTCCTCTCATCCTCTGCATTTTCAATCCAAATCCTTTCATCGTGACCCTCTCCTTCCCCTTGTTGAGGTCAATAAATTTGATGGCTTTGATCCCATAGGTTGGGTCACTCAAATGAAGAATTATTTTTATCTGCATGGTATTAGTGATGAATTGGCCAAAATTGGCTATGTTGTCCTCTATCTATATCCTGAAAGATGACAATGGTGGAAATGGTGTAAAAATTCATGTTAGGGGTATATTTTATGGACCCATTTTGTTGCAGATCTCTATGAGCACTTTAACACTGATACCCACTATCTCGGTCATTTGACCAAGTTGAAACAATCTGGCACAGTGGAGGACTTTCTAACTACTTTTGAGAATTTGGCCTTTCGCACCAAGGGCTTGTCAGATGCATTCTTCTGTGAATTCTTTATTAGTGTCCTAAAAGATGAAATCTGATCCCATGGTCTCATGGCCCACCCTCAGAGTTGGTTGGAAGATACTAAACATGCCAAAGAGGCTCGACAAGTTGTTTTTTCCCAGAACAAAAAAACCCTCTTTTTAGTCCTTGCCCTCGACCCACTAATCCTAATCCCCCTGCCACTCCCCTCAAGGTCCATAAATTAACTAAGGATGAAATGGATGAACACCAATTGAAGGGTCTTTTCTATAATTGTGATGACAAATATTTTACGGGGCATAAGTGTAAGGAACAAAAAAAAATTATGGCCATTTCAGAAGATGTTCCTAAAGAAGATGTGAAAGTTACCCTTGTTGAATAGTCTTCCCTTCCTGATGCTACCTAGGATCCCACCAACCCACCTGAAGTTGACCCACTCATTTCCTTGCATGCCCTAACTGGATTCTCTATTGCACAAACCCTCAAGCTCATTAGATATATTAAGCATAGGAAGGTCATCATCCTTATGCATAGTGGTAGCACCCACAATTTTATTCATCGTTGCATTGCCCAAGAAACCAATTGCTATATTCATGCTGTCAATAATTTTCAGATCATGATAGCCAATGGTAGGTCCATGAAATGTGGTCATAGTTGTGAAAATGTATGTCTTCAAATTGGACATTACCACCGAAAATATCATATGTTTTCCATTCACATGAGAGGTTTTGACATTGTGCTAGGTGTTGAATGGTTATGCACTATGGGTCCCATTCTTATGGATTTTAAGGCATTAACCATGCAATTCCAACAAGAGGGACAAATATATCAATTCCAAGGTCTCACAGCTGGTTCTCTTGAGATCATCAGTTCCCATCGCATGGAAAAGATCCTTAAGAAAAGCCACTTTGGTATTATTTCTCAACTCCATTCCATTCAAGCGGTTGAGACACCCTCTGTGCATCCTGACCTCCAAGATATCTTCTCTAAACATCAAGCTAGTTTTTTCACTCCCCAGGGACTTCCGCCTTCTCATGGTGTTCATGATCATTTCATCCCCCTTGTTCCTGAAATTCTTCCTCCCATTGTTCTCCTTTATCATCATCCCTTTTCCCAAAATAATGAAATTGAGAAAATAATACAAGAGTTTCTCCAAGTGGGTATTATATTCCCCAGTACCAGACCTTATTCTTCTTCTATGGTCATGGTACTCAAGAAACATGGTACTTGGTGCATGTTTCATGACTTTCCTGCCCTCAATAAACTCACCATCAAGGAAAAGTTTCCCATTCCTATCATTGATGATCTCTTGGATGAGCTGAGTGGTGCTCAGTACTTTGATAAACTTGATTTGTGCTCTGTGTACCACCAGATACGTATGCAAGAAGCTGACATCCCCAATAATGCCTTTGGAACTCATGAGGGTTACTATGATTTCTTGGTCATGCCCTTTGGCCTTTGTAATGCCTCCTCCACCTTCCAAAACCTCATGAATCATGTCTTTCATCCTTTTCTCCGTCATTTTGTCTTAGTTTTCTTTGATGATATTCTCATCTATAATAAAACTTGGCAATCCCATCTTTCCCATGTGGATCAAGTTCTCCATCTACTCTCTTAGCAATAAATTTTCCTTAAACACTTTAAATGTGCCTTTCATGCCTTGGAAGTAGATTACTTTGTTCATATTGTTGGCAAGGCTGGTGTCTGGGTAGATCCTAAGAAGATTTAAGAATTCAGGATTGGCATCGTCCCAAGACTATCAAAAGCTTGCATGGTTTTCTAGGTTTAACAGACTATTGTTGTAAGTTTGTTCATAAATATGGAAATATTGTGGTGCCTCTCACTGCTCTCCTTAAAAATAATTATTTCACTTGGACTCCCGAAGCTGATCAGGACTTTCAAGCCTTGAAGGAGGCTATGTGCACTACTCTGGTCTTGTTCCTTTTTTATTTCACCAAGAAATTTGTCCTGGAATGTGATGCCTCTAGGAGAGGAATTGGAGTAGTCCTTATGCAAGAGGGAAAACCTTTGGCCTTTACCAACAAACAATTGTCAGAGCGCCATTTGGGCCAATCAATATATGAAAATGAAATGTTATCTATTCTTCATGCCATGGATCTCTGATGCCCTTATCTCTTGGGGAAATGCTTCCAAATTAAGACAGATCATCAAAGCCTCAAGTATTTTCTAGAGCAATGAAATTCCTCCCCAGAGCAACAAAAATGGGTGAATAAGATTTTTGGATATGATTATGATATCATTTACAATAAAGGAAAAGAAAATGTGGTTGTTGGCACTCTTTCATGAAAATATGAATATGAAGGGTCCCTTTTCTCCCTCTCCTTCATTGTACCAGATTGGCTCCAAGTAGTTCGCCAGGAATGACTATAAGATCCTAAAATTTCACATCTAATTCAATAATTACAAGACAATTCTCCAGTTTCCCCAGGGTAATCTTGGCACATTGATGACATTGGCTACAAAGACCGTTTGTATTTAAGTAAATAGTCACAACTTAAATCCACGGTGTTTTATGAGCTTCATGCTACACCCACAATTGGGCACTCAAGGTTTACCAAAACCTATGACTAGGTCAAATGTTCTTTTTTATGGGATGGTATGAAAAAGGATGTTTGCAATTTTGTGTAAGAATGTGATGTTTGTCAACACAACAAGGGAGAAACAATCAAATCTCCTGGCATAGTACAACCTCTTTCGATTCCACCCGCTATTTGGAGGGAAATCTCTATGGATTTTATTGTGGGATTACCTAAATCAGGATATGAGTCAGTCATCGTGGTGGTCGTTGATCGTCTTTCCAAGTATGCTCATTTCTGTTCTCTTCAACACCCATTTACCACATCCATTTTGGATCAACTTTTCATGGATCATGTCTTCAAGATTCATGCCATGCCTCATTCTATTGTTTCTGATCGAGATCCCACTTTCACAAGAAATTTTTGGCAAGAACTATTCAGGATACAGGGAACCCAATTGCATCTCAACACTGCTTATTATCCCTAGAATGATGGTCAAACTGAAGTTGTCAACAAGTGTTTGGAGACATATTTGAGGTGTTTTTCCTCTGAAAGAAAAAATCAATGTGCTCAACGGTTACCATTAGTTTAATGGTGGTACAACACTTCTTACCATACAACTACTTGCATGACTCCTTTTGAAGCAGTATATGGACAAAAACCACCTTATGTTCTCTCCTACATGTCAAGTGTCTCGAAGGTCCAGGCAGTTGACCAAACACTTATAGTTCGAGAGGCTATTTTCCATAACCTCAAAGAGAATTTGGTCATGGCTCAAAATCACATGAAGAAAAAAGAAGATCAAGGTCACTTACAATGTCAATTTTCTGAAGGAGACCAGGTATTTCTTTGATTGCAACCTTATAAGCAAACTTCACTTAGGTCGAACATTGTCAGAAGCTGGCGCCCAAATTTTATGGTCCTTATATATTTCTCAAGCACATGGGACATGTGGCCTATCGGTTATCTTTTCCTGATCTTTCTAAGATCCATGTTGTTTTTCATGTCTCCTGCTTAAAGAAGGTGATTGGAACTAAGTGCCAAACTCAAACCAGCCTTCCCGAGTTGGATGAATAAGGATCCATATGGTTGCAGCCATATGCAGTTTTGGACCAATGTGAGCATCGTCTTCAGTGCACCATCAAGGAAGTGTTAGTCCAGTGGAAAGATACAACTCCAATAGATGCCACCTAGGAGCCAACTACCATTTTGCAAACATTTACTCATCTCAAGGCTTGAGGAAAAGGTTGATTTTAAGGGGGAGGGCATGTTAGGGACCTAACCTCCCTAACCCCTCAAGTGGGTAGAATAATATATTTCCATGTAATAAAGGTCAATATTAATAAAGCCTAGCAATAAGGAGGAATAAGTCAAATGTAAGAAGACCTAATAGAAACTTCCGATTCTAGAAGGATCTTCCTCTAGATTGTTCTTTTTGATAGATAGATTTAGTATAAATAGGAGTAGAGGGTATGATAATTTTTGTCTTGAGAATTATTGTAATAGAGCTTTGCTTTGCTGGAGATTGCCCCCTTGAAGAGGCAAGTGCACCTTTTTTCCTATCAATAAAGGTATAATTTTGGTGTTGTGGTTCCATATAATTTGTTGTTCCGCTGTTATCTCTGCAGTATTTCCATATTCTATTGCTATCTTGATGTTATTATATCCATTATTTCTCTTTTCTGCTAATATAATAGACTTGGTACCTTACGAATTCACACTTTAGGGGGAATCTGTTACACACCTAAGTGTCGCACTGCCAAGTGTTGGACTTAAGTGTCACACTTTACCAAGTGTCACAATTTCGTCACCATGTGGAAGTGTTTGTCATAATCCATAGACATGTTGGAGGGGCAACCAATCATTTGGAGGCCAAAATACTATCTTTCACCTTGCATTTTCAACCTTTTTTTAGGATCATTTCTCCCCTGCCCATAAAGAGAGGAGGATGAACCCTATTCATCTCTCCTTGTCCAGTTATAGGGGAGTGATAATTTTCCCTGTGCTCATTTCTCGGGGAGCAATGAAGTAGTTACAACTATCATGCCTTATTTTAGGAGGTGGTTTCCAAGATATTTCAATTGGTTAGAGGTTGGTTCAAGCTACCCTCTATCCAAGGCAATGTCAATCTTGTTTTTTCAACTAAATCCTCACTTGATCCCATCCTCTCCTCAAAATTATCCTATGGTTGTTCTGCCTCAACTCCTATATAATGGAGGCCATTCTTAGGTGAAGGGGGAGGAGAACTTAGAGCACCATACTTCTAAATTTTTGACATTCAAAGGGATGGAAATGAGATTTCAGGGGAGATAATGTAACATCAACATGAAGGTTGTAAATTCTTCATTATTTATTGCTTTCCATATACTATATAACTTAGCCTATTCCCCTCATCTTAGCTACATGCATGTCTATTTTTTCTAATTTGATATAGATAGATCTATTCTGCTTAACAATATATTGGAAAGAGGAGGTATTTCTTTGTTCCTTGCAAGAATTCTCTTGCACCAAGAGTTTGGACATCAAGATCAAGGGTTGTAGTAGTAGGGACAACCGATGGAAAAGAGGTAAGTCATTTATCCTTCTCTTCTCATTCTAATTGTTGACATGTCGAATATATTTAAGGGGCAAATAGTAAACTATTTTTTACCTTCTACCTTGGGTCAAAGGAGTCTTTATCCAAGGGGGGTTTCACCTATTTGCAGGAGAAACTTTTCCACAACAATATTGCACATCCATGACTTGGAATGTCAACATTTAAGGCTCTTTGTAGTTATAACCCTCCTTCACTATTGGATTTAACCATTGAAGAGATTCATGCCCCATGTTTAATATTTTCCTATAGGAAAGTCAACAAATATTGAAGTACTAAAGGATAACCTCAAATTGGCACAAGACAAGATGAAATCCCAACAAGACCAACATTTAAACGAGTGGGAATTTGAGGTGGGATAAAAAGTTGTCTTGAGATTACAACACCATAAGAAAAATATCTCAAAGGTAAAGGGGTGGATAAACTAGGGCCTATATGTTATGGGATTTATAAGGTTTTCATAAGAGTGGTGTAGGTTGCATATACTTTGGCACTGCTAGTAGGATCATGAGTGCATAACACCTTTCATGTCTCATGTTTAAAAAAGATGGTTAGAAAAATGGTGAAAACTTAAACTTTATTGCCTCCCCCTAATGATGAATTAAATCATATTTTGATGATGAAGTACATGCTATTAGTCCCCGCCGAAGGCGCAGAGGGATTATAGCAATCGATAATTCGTTTACTTCATATTAATATGTCTTTTGACTATAAATTTTTGCATCATCTGTATTGTTCGTAATATAGAAGTAAAAACATATATATATATATATATATATATATATATATGTCATCGTCTCATTGGATAATATATTCGAGTTCTTATTGCTAGCTTCGATGTTCTCAATGTTGTAAATGTGTAGATATCCAAATTTTTGAGCTTAGATGCTCCTTTTTAATTTTTATTACATTTTTACTGAAATGTTTACAAACCAAAAGTTCCGAGGATTAACGCTTTTTTTTAATGTTTTTTTATTTTTATTTTGGTCCCTGCCGAATGCATAGAGGGACTATAGTGATTGCATATTAATATGTCCTTTTACTAATACTACTACTATTATTATTATTATTATTCATTTTTATTTGTATTGAAATGTTTGCATACCGAAGGTTTATATCATTGACACTTTTTTTGAGGTGCTTGAATAGGCCTGACAACTTAAATGTTTACATAGTGCGAGGTCCTAAAAAATCCTTGAAAACTTAAATGTTTGCATACCACGAGGCCCTTAGACATCCTAACAACCTTAAATGTTCACCTAAATAGGATTCTTGGAGTACATTTTTCCTTGAAATTTTCCATACAATGTTGCAGTGAATTTGGACAATATTGTTGTCCACCGCCAGTTGAATAGGCATTGTATGTTTCATACTTCTTATAGGTTTGGAATGAAATTTCATCATCGTTGAAGATACATACATTGTTTACTAGTTCGGTGGGTTCTTCTTCTTCACCGGTTCGTCAATTGTTGCTTGTTGTTGTTTGGTTCAACTTTGCAAGGCTGGGGACCTACACTTGTGGTTGGACCTGTTGGTACTTGTTGCTTGCTTTTTTTTACTTCAAATTTGCAGGGTTGGGGTACTGCATTCATAGTTGGATCTGTTTTTTTTACTTTGTGGGGTCCAGGTGCTGCACCCACAATTCAACCTGCGCTTCTGTCGTTCATCGTTTCAGAGTAAGTTTCGATGTCATGATTTCATTTTCTATTCCTTCTTTGTTGTTCAGTGTTTGCAGTTTGAAAGTAAGAATGTTTTCTTATTTATACTGGCATGCTCATCATATGTTTCTGGTTCCTTCTATGCTTCAGTTATAGTTTGGTAATCGTTGGAGAAACATATGTTGTTTACCGATTTGGTGGTTTTTTCTTGTTCACTAGTTCATTGGTTTATCGGTTATTGGTTGTTGGTTGTCGTTGTTTGGCTCAAGTTTACAAGTTTTGGGCCTTGAGGTTGTAGTTGGGCCTATTCATGCTTTCTCACTGGTTTGGTGCTTGCTGTTTTCTTTTGTTTACTGCGGCTTTGCAGGGTTGGGGTCCTTCGCCGACAGTTGGAGCTGGTTTTTTTTTTGGCACTTTGTGGTGTTCAGGTCTTGCATTTGCGAGTGGACCTATGGTTGTGTTTTTTTCTATGTCTAGCAAGGTCGAGATATGGCGCCTGTTCCGTGCTCGCCTGTTCTTCTGTCAAATTTTGCTGATACTTTAGTGTTGACATGATACAAAATAGTGGCATAACAAATAATTGGATAACTGCATGTGCAATCACAATATCTGGTGTCTCTTTGTTAAAATAAAACATGTGAAAAACACACTTATTAACCATATATGGTGAAATGTGACCATATCATAGTACAAATTCTTTATCCTCTACACAGAATGGTGTGACCACGATACAATTTGTCTTGTACTTGAGATATGATATGTAGACCAAAGATATTGCAAAACTATATTTCCATGTCTTGAAGCATATCTGGATACTTTGCCACAAAAAACCAAAATCATTTAGGTATGGCCATGCAATTTCTTAATATTTTGTGGCCTGTAATATATTTTGGGCAGGGAAAAACTTTATATATTTACAACCATGGATAGAGAAAAACAAAGGTTCATGTTTCTAACTATATTTTATTATATTAGTTGATTCTCATTTACAGTATGTAAATATTACCTATTCTCCGATGCATACCAGCTTCCATTCGTGTTCATTGTATTTTGTGCATTCCCACTTTCAAACAAACAGAATAGCTGGAGAAAACAAAGGGGTCTTAACTACAGCGGTGGAAGAGGAGATACAAAGCTACATGCTTGTACTGTTATTTCATATTCCGGTGTTTTGTATTTCATTTTTTTTTTATATGTGTTCACCTAGTTTATTGTATGTAGGTATTGCATACCTTCCTACATAATAACTTATCTTCATGTCCTTTGTATTTCCTGTGTTGCTACATTGAAAAAATTCAAACTCTGTTTATTTTTTTTACATGTCTTCCTGCATACCAAATTCCTTCATGTCCATTGTATTTTTCCTACATTGCTACATTTAAACAAACTGAGTGGATGGAGAGGACGATGGACTCTTTGGCACGAATGTAGAGGAGGAGTTACAGAGGTGCACACTTGTACTCTTATTTCATATTCCAGTGTTTAGTATTTCATTTATTGTTTGTGTATTTGTTCTACTTGTTCTACTGCTTTGCACATTTTTTAATGTATGTATATACTACGTATCTTTTTTCTTATTCTCATGTTAATTGTATTCTCTTTGTTGCTACATTGAAATAAATAGAACTGTATTTCTTTCTTTTACATGTCTTTCTGCATACTAACTTGCCTTCATGTCCACTGTATGTTTGGCATTGCTACCTTGAAAGAAACAGATTGGTTGTACATGAAGATGAATTCTTATATGCAACAGAAGAGGGCTCTATGGTACAATATTCGAAAAGGAACACCAACTGTGCTATTAAATTAAACATACAAAACGGGTGGGGGCATATAATATTGGAGTAGAAAACGATGATTTGGAAACATGAGCCTTTGTGCCCTCCCCATTTCTATTTTTTCCATTTTCTATTATCCCTTTTGCTTAGTCGTCTTTTCGAAAATGCCTTGGTGCGTGGGTTGGTGGACTCATGGGTTCAAATTTATGGTCATGCTTCTACCTTATTCCACACTTACCCACTTTGTCAATTGCGGGTGTCGGGATGGCGGGTTCAAGATTGCGCCTCTGGCTTCATAGGTTCTGCGATATACAGATTGGTCGTCGTACCTCACCATCACGCCCTATTTACTAGTACACAATTTTTTCAGAAAAAAAATACAAGGCATAAAGTTTGACCCTCGGGTCCTCATGTTTCCTGAGTATCCCTTGACACCCTATTTCATATTCCATCTCCTTCGACCCTGCATGTGAAATTAAGAACAATTATGGAAAATATACAATGCATATGCTTGTTTAGTCCTTCTGATGTTCATCTACACATGATTTCATCAAAAAATGTTGGACTAGTGACATGGCCATGAGAAGTCAATCATCCCAAACATCAGCAGACCGACAAGGCCAAAGGTAAAGATGCATACATTTTGTTCCTCATATGTTTACCAAACAAATATCCTCAACTATTTATTCATCTATGGCATAATGAATATGATGATGTCATCTGCAACACATACTTTGCAGTTCACAAGAAGTATCAACAAGTGCAAGCAAGACGTCGAACATAACGCAAGTTTCATAGACTAAGAGGTCCAGTTGTAAAACTCTGGCTCCATAGTTCATCTAAGTTGTGTGTCTACTTGTACATTTATGCCAGGGAAAAAAGAAAACAAAAAAATAATGCACACTACCATTCACATTACTTTTCTTGTTCAAAAAATATCACCAGGTCTAAACTTGTAACACCCAAAATACTATCAATAGAGAGCTTGAATAGCCTTCGAATTGGACAAATGTTCATCGGGGACATAATGGTCGTCTATAACACCTACTTGGACAAGGCAAACAAAACTAGATCCATTATGTGTGCTGACATGACAGAGAAGGAGGCCCTAATAACAGTCACACTGACTATTCCTACACAACTTGTCCAGAAACATGCATAAAAGATATTGCTAGGTGATGGGATATCCATTACAAATTTTAATATATTTCCCAAAACAGTATATGACTGTGGTGATTTTGATCGAATTATATCGCTCAAAGAAACAAGTATTGTGGAAAAAATTCCCTCTATTTGTTCAGAATATCATTTCTTCCAGGACACAACTATCAACCAACTTGCACAGAGAAACGACATTTACCCAATCGAAACCATTGGCACGACTGTCACACTCGCGAGAAAACTTGGCTCACAACACATTCTCCATATAAAATATGGAGAGTCAGACAACGACAAGGCAATGGTACCGTTCTCCATATCCATTTTTGTCCTTTACTTTCACATGTCCATGTATCTCGGTTAAGTTACACAAATACTACACTGTTCCATGTTGTAGCTGCAATTATTCGACACCTATTCAAATTTGTTTTCGTGAATGGAACAACAATTGCATAAAGGGAAATTTCCACTTATGCTCTTCAAAAATATAACAAAGAAAAGAGATGTTAAAGAAAGGATATTTCGCACAACCCAAGAAACATTTGTAATAGAATTGCGAGCAGACATAGTATAGGATCTCAAGAAACTAACTAGCTCTACAACTATTGTGCGTATACACATACAGATTCATCCTCACTTTGCTCATACAAATTGCCTTCACCAAATTTCTGCAGTGTTTTTTTTTTTGTGCAGTTATATATTATATTGTTCAATATATTAACTGCTATGCTCACGTTTCCAGGTTGAAGGTGTTTTGGTTGCAGCGAATGTGTACTCGACCCCCTTTGAGCCTGTATGTGTGAAATGCAACTCTCCTACTTATGCTTATGATTTCATAAGTGATGATACAATTGATTTTCTATGATGCAGTAAAAAATGTCCATACATATATCGACATTGCCTCAATGCTGCCATCCAAACTATGGGAAACACAACCATACATTGTACAATTAGACAGCCTCTGTTACAAGATGTGCTTCCTGTGTTAGCAGAATTTTCATATGAAGCATACCTACAAAAAAAGGAAAACAATGTCTACATGTTGTGCCACTTTCAGATACATAGCAAATTTACCTTAAATGAGGACAATGCAATATTGCATATCGGCTGGAAAAAGAAAATCATATCAAGCTTTGGCAAGAAACAAAAATATCTCATGTGTGTCTATAATTTTTCTTCAACACCTAGATGAATGTTCATCGGACACGAGTTCTTCGTAGTTTACATCTATAGCTGTAAAATTCTCTTTCTAGAGATTTTGTCTCTTCTTGTGCACTTGAAACAACAAGGAGAATCTAACTACAAATGCAATCGATGTTGTTATTTTGATGTTTTTTTGCATCTCCCAGTAAGAATTTTGCATATTTGTATGAAAAAAAAATGTTGGTTGGTTGTGGCTTTGTTGGAGGAGTCTACACATTTTTGGGTGCCCAAATTGAACAATTGTTTTCCAAGTATATATCCATGGTAGCATTTCTTCATTTTTTTTGGGTACTCGAATAAAAAAACAAATTGGTCTCCAACTATACATTTGTAGTATGGTATATGCATTTTCTTGATGCCCTAATTGAAAAACAAAAGACTCAGCATGGATTGAAACATGAGCTTGAGATTTTCATAACTCGCTATAGAGATTGGGGAGTTCAAGAATTGGAATTCATACATGCAGGTGCGGTTGTTGGTGATGTACACACACATAAAATTGTTCAGTCCATAAATGGGAAGCATGAGCGCAAACCCCATAAAAAGTATTCAATTGTAAATAACTCAGGTCCATCCTTTGAACCGTTGAAATAGATTGCTCCTATGGGCAGAACCATCAAACATTTCGAATAATATTGGAAATTTGTCATTGTTAAAACTAGTAGTGATAGACCATGGCACTATCATAAGAAAATTTCCATAGTGATCTTGCTTAATGGTAAAATAGTAATCATAAAATTTCGTGTTACCCATTTTGAGGTTTGGTTATAGCTAGCATACAGTGGTGAAGCTCCTCTAGTTTTGTGTTGTCTTGTGTTTGGAAGACTTTTGTTCATATCCCATGGCCCTGGTTTTTTTTTTGTGGGAACATATACCAGATGTAAGAGAAAACCAATGCCACGGTGTATTTTTTTTATATATCAAATTGTTTGATGCAAAGGTCGATGCATACTGCTCTATGGAACCTTGTGAGATCTTGCTTGACGCCATCTGTGTTAGTGCGTTGCCTTCTGCCTCAACTTTCAATACATTTTGTGTTTACTTGGTTCTTGGTTTTATGCTTGGAAAATTAATAATACATTCAGGATATTTACAGTTTTTCTACGATCTTAAAGACTATAGAGGACATGATTTTCCCTTTAATATAAGCTCTATGATGCAAATGTAGTGTGTGGCTCATTTTAGCACTTTTCCTTGATCGATGAACTTAGCAAAATTAATCTCTTGGAATAATTTGAAATAAAAGAATATATACTATGAGAAGTCCAATGGAACTATCATATCAATGAGAGGACATTAAAATTCAAATTCGTTGTTTTTATACTTGCGATGAAGCTGACAGTACAATAATTTTACTTAAACATCCCAAAATTGATTTTCTTGTATCTTTTCGACGCTTCTCTTATACAAACAGATCCTAGAAACTATAAGCATGGCTCGCTGTATCTATTCCTTGATTGAAGAACCTATTCACATGTTTAATGCACTTCATAGTTACTATTAAGACCATCAATGGGGCTTTCTTACACCAATTCCTGCCTTCGAAAATTGTCATCCCCTTTCTTTTTCCCCTCTTCTTTCCCTCTCTGGTTACTTACTTTTTTTTTGGAAAATGTCTAGGTGTGGGAGTTGGAGGATTCACGTCTTCAGATTTCCACTTACTTTTATATGACTAGCCCGACCGACCACTTCCTCGTTTCATATTGAACAAAATTTTTGGATCGTGGGTTCCCGGATAGGTGAGTTCAACATTGTGTTTCCATTTTTCCGTCGCCTCCAAACATCACCCAGACTTCCACGATATACAAATTAGCAAACAAATTCTCCTTTATCTCATTTTTAACACTTTTCCTTGATCGATGAACTTAGCAAAATTAATCTCCCGAAATAATTTGAAATAAAAGAATATATACTATGCGAAATCCAATGGAACTATCATATCAATGAGAGGAAATTACAATTCAAATTTGTCATTTTTATACTTGCGGTGAAGATGACAATACAATAATTTTACTTAAACATCCCAAAATTGATTTTCTTATATCTTTTTTATTCTTCTCTTATACAAACAGATCCTGGAAACTATAATCATGGTTCGATGTATCTATTCCTTAATTGAAGAACATGTTCACATGTTTAATACACTTCATAGTTACTGTTCAAACCATCAATAGGGATTTCTTACACCAATTCCCGCTTCCAAAAATTGCCATCCCCTTTCGTTTTGCCCTTTGATTTCCCTTTCTGGTTACTTACTCGTTTCTTGGAAAATTTCTAGGTGCGGGAGTTGGCGGATTCACATCTTCATATTTCCACTGTTACTTTTATATCACTAGCCCGACCGACTGCTTCCCCATTTCTTATTGAACAAACTTTTTGGATCGCGGGTTCTCGAATAGGTGGGTTCAACATTGTGTTTCCATTGTTCCACCGCTTGTAAACAACACCCAAACTTCTACGATCTACAAATTAGCAAACAAATTCCCCTTTATCTTGTTTTCTTTCTCTTTCTGTTTACTTGGTCCTTTTTTAGAATGTGTCCTTTTTTCAAATGTCTCGTTCTTTTATATACAACACTAGAAGTTTCGCAATATACAAATTGACCCTTGAAATCCATCATTGTCTCTTGTTCTGTGTTACGCATTTTGCATTCAATAGTTGGGGTAGATACAATTTGACCATCGGGCCCTCACGTCTCCTGAGTAGATCTTGTGGCCCTGTTTTCAAGCCCATCAATATTCCTTGTTCAGAGTATGTCTAATGATTTTATATCATGAGTTCGACCAACCTCTTTTCCATTGCATACTTGGCCACTATTACCATCGTCGGTTCCTGACCAGGCTTGCTCAACATTGTGCTTCCATTGTTCCGCTACATACAAACAACACTCGGAATTTCGTGACATACAAATTGGTGGCCAAAATCTGTCATTGTGACATACAATTTGACCATCAACCTCTCACATCTCTTGAATATATCTTGTAACCCTATTTTTGAAGCCCGCCCGACCGCTTTTCATACTTGCCCATTTATTGGAATCTGTTTCGCGGGCGGGTGGATGAAATGTACAATGCCTAGTCACTCTTCGCCATCCCTGCCACCTTCATACTTATTTCTAGATATGTAATTATCAAGCTTTAATTCTAGTAGTTCAACATGTAGGAACCATTAAGATTGTCATTAATGTCCAGAAGGTTGGAAAAGATTTGTCATTTATACGAATTAAACCAATATTTGCGGAGAAGAGTGTTATCTTTTCCAAGTATTCATTTCAAACATGATGCAATCTCTTTCGTGCGTCGATCGGTTGGCACCTTTACGATATCTATAATTCTTAATCACTCTTAGTCGTCACCACCACCTTCACACATTTTTCTAAATATGCAATTAATAAGCTTTAATGGTAACAACTCATTATGCATGAACCTTGGAGATTTTCATTGATCCACAAAAGGCTTGAGGAGATCTTACATTGATACACATTAAACCAAGATTTGCGAAGGGTTATATTACAATTTTCATTTCAAACATCATCTGGAGAAAACAAAAATTATTGTTAATTTATGGCAGCAGTTCCACATTAGTTTTGTCCAGACATAGTAAACACATTCAGACACAATGGTCAGAGGTTCCATTATTCCAGGGAATATTCTTACTACTCATCTCCCTCCACCTAGGAGGAAAAAAGAAGATGGTACCTTGGTGCAACAAGAGATATATTTCAAGCCAAAGAATTCCAAGGAAACCCTGCTTGCTCAGACAACCTACCCACCTACATTGATGGTTGGTGCAAAGGTTTATGCGATGGATTTCGAGCCGGAAGAAGATGAATTGTGGACAATGATACGACAATGGATGATGGCAATGCGGAGACTGTTCCCACTCCTACTCCCAAATTAAAATCAACCATAACGAACGACACTTCCCGACTTGACGATGATGGTCCTAACAACACCAAAATAAGGGGTTTCAGAAAAGAAATCGACGTTGAACTCAATAGCTTCTTTGCATCTTGAAAGTAGGAATTCCAGAGGTCCAAATTAGTCCGTTCTAGGAGAAATTATTTCACTGTAAGGAAATGGTCTATTGATGGTCCCAGAGATATATTTCAAGCCAAAAAATTATTCAATTGCGGGACCACTGTCCAGTTCTCTGGATATACAATTAACATCTTAGGGAATGACGACCAAAACTCCCACTGTTGCAAGGAATATTCCTACTAGTCATCTCCCTCTACCCATAATGGACTAATTTGGGCCTCTGGAATTGCTCATGCAACCTGTGTCCCTGAATTTTTTGACTATGAGGAGGTGGTTTCTTGGTGTGTCCTAACTTTCAATTTCAGGCTATTCTATTTTCCCTGCAACGTTTTTCGTCTTCTTCCTCATGAGAAGCTTGTGAGAACTATCAATTTTACGGCATGATTGTTGTTCATCTGCTTCAAGCCAAGGATTTATTCCACTGCGAAAACACTCTCTTGTTTCTTTGTCGCCTTAGGTCTTCCGCAAAATATTGATATCGTGGCACCGAACATTGATCCACCAAGGAGAAGACTGCAAGGATTTCCTAAAAAAAATCATGCTAATCAGTTTTGTATGCATATTGAAGAGTATCTCGATGGCTCCTGCATGTTGCAGATCATGTGCCTGTGTTTATGGAAAATATGTTCAATGTTTTGGCCCAAATAACTCGGTCCAATTTCAATGGATAGATATACAGTTCTCAATATTAATTTTTTTTTAATGGATTTACTGTTAAAACTTTTGCCTTGGAGTCTTCATTGCTGCGTATTTTATGAATTTAACACCTCTTCTCATTGGCATGGTTCGATAGTCTCGTAGTTCTTTGATATTGTATTTTCTTAAGTAATTTGTTCTAAAATGGAGCATTTAACAATTATATGACAATGCATTGTGTCGATCCATCAAGATTTTATGGAAAYAAAAATGAATTTCAGACTGTTTCAAACTAACGTTCAATTCTATTCGTAATGCAGATAGAACATAGCAAGACCAAATCACAATGTTGCATTAAGATCGTCATTCTTGTTTATAGACATGAAATTATTAATCTTTAATGCTAACAACCCATCATGCAAGAAGTTAAATACTTAAGTTAATATGTTAAAGTCATGGAAGAATGTATCAAGAACACATTTACTCCCACAAATTGCAATACAATCTAATTTTCAACAAAAAATTTGCTGACAATTACTAGAAAATGATGGTTTTGCAAAAATGGGGATTGCTTGAAACCAATTCCCGCTTACAAAAATTGCCCTTCACCTTTCTATTTTCCCCCTCTTTTATCCCCTGTAGTTTTTCTTTCTCATTACTTAGTCATTTTTTTTCGAAAATGTCTTGCTGCGCGGGTTGGCATATTCACGCATTCACATTTTCATCCATGATTTTATATGGTGATTCCGACCGAGTGCTTACCCTTTGTCTAAATTACATTTTCCATTGTTTCGTGACTTGCAAACAACACTTCGACTTCTGCGATATGCATATTTACTTCTGGAATCCCACATCAAATTCTCTTCCATGTTACACATTTTGCACTAAAATGTTCCGATATATACAATTTGACTGTCAGGGCCTTACGTCTCCTCGGGAACCCTTGTATCCCTATTTGGAAGCTCGTTCGATCGCTTTCCACACTTGACCATTTCTTGACATCTCTTTCGCGGATTGTTGAGTTCTTGGGTTCAGAAAATTTCCAATTTCTAATTGTTGTTTCATGTGCCCTCTACCTTCAGATTTATTTCCAAGTATATGCATTATGTATACAACTTCTCCAGAAACATACATAAAAGATATTTCCAGGAAATGGAATATTTATTGCAGATTTGAATATATTGGACCTTCTTTTCCCTCTTCTATTCTTAACCAAATTCTCGTTTATTTTTCCCCTCTACTCTCTCTTTCTCGTTACTTAGTCATTTTTCCGAAAATGTCTCAATGTGCACTTTGGACGACTCACGGATTCACATTTGTGCTCGTGCTTTTATATTTCTACTTCAACCGACCTCTAGCCATTCGATGCCTAGCCACTTTTTAGATCACAGATTTCTAGGTAGGCGGGCTCTATATTGCACTTCCATTGTTCTATGACCCACAAACAATACCTAGACCTTCGCGATATACAAATTTACTACCACACTCCCACATCATACCCTCTTCTGTGATACACAGTTTGCACACAAAAGTTATGAGACCTGCAATTTGACCTTCGGGTCCTCACGTCTCCTAGGGAACTATTGTCACCCCATTTTGAAGCCCCTGTGTCCACTTTCCATATTTCACTATTTCTTGGAATCTCTTTCGCACCTCATATTCCATACTTACCCGAATTTTCTCTTGCGAATTCCTAGACATGAGGAGTGCACTTCCAGTTTTCCTTGATTTGCAAACAACCCCTTGACTTTCATGGTATACAAATTGACTTCCAGACTCCTAGATCAGCCCCTCTTCTGTGTTACACAGTATGCACTCAATTTTTTTTATCAATACAATTTGATCATCGAGGTCTCACGTCTCCTCGGGAACCCTTGTTAGCCTATTTTGAAGCCCATCCGACCGCTTTCCATGACCATTTATTGCAATCTCTTTCACGGATCATTGGGTTGGCGGGTTCAGACAATTTCCAATTCCTATTTGTTGTTTTCTATGCCCACCACCTTCACACTTATTTCCAAGTATATGCAATAAGTATATAACTTCTCCAGAAACATGCAGAAAAGATCATTCTAGGAAATGGAACATCTATTATAGATGTGAATATATTAACCTTTCTTTTTCGTCTTCTATACTTAACTAAATTTCTGTTTCTCTTTTCTCCGTACTTTATCTTTCTGTTCACTTAGTCATTTTTTTGAAAATATCTAGCTACGTGAGTTGGCAGACTCGCGGGTTCACATTTTCACTCATGCTTTTATATCATGACTCCAACTAAGCGCTTCCCCATTCCATACCCAACCACTTCTCTGACCATGGATTCCCGGGTAGGCGGGCTCTAGATTGCACTTCTATTGTTCTGTGACCTACAAACAACACCCTGAATTCCGCGATATACAAATTTACAACCAGACTCTCACATCATACCATCTTATGTATTACAGTCTACCTATCATCCCCTCTTCTGTGGTACACATTCTGCATTGAAAACTTCTGAGACATACAATTTGACCATCGGGTCCTCATTTCTCCTATGGAACTATTGTCACCCCATTTTGAATCCCATCCATCCACTTTCCATACTTTTCCATTTCTTCGAATTTCTTTTGCAGATCGTCAGGTTGGCGGGTTCAAGAAATATCCAATTCCTAATCGTTGTTTCCTGCGCCCACACCCTTTGCAATTAGAAATTAGGAAGTATATATAAGATCTTATTTCTAAGTATGCAAATAACGAGCATTAATGCTAAACCAGGATTTGAGGAGATCTCCCATTAATATGCATAAAACCAAAATTTTTGGATGGTTATATATCCAAACATCATGGAATGTCATTTGCACGTTGTTGGGTTGGCCCGTTCATGAAATATTCAATCCTCAATTCTGAAAATGAGTCTGAGCGACCATTTCCCTACTCCATACTTAGCCACTTTCCTGGAATTCCACAAATATATAAATCGATTGCTCAACTGCCCAATTATGCTCTCTTCTCTTTTACACGTTTTGCAACAAAAAATTCTGAGACATAAAATTTGACCGTTGGACACTCACCTCTCCTGAGTATCCCTCATAACCCTATTTTGAATCTCGTCCGACTGCCTTTAAGACCTTGTCATTCCTTCCTTGCTCTTCCCCATCTCTATCACCCTCGCACTTGTCTATAATAAAAAAATGTATATATATATATATATA
>JZKD02S1678491.1:204168-217066 GCA_000966675.3 Picea glauca | reverse complement strand
ACAAAGGATACCGCTATATCGAGTTGTCAAAGCAGGCCAACTCCTTCACCAAGGCAAATGGCTCACCAGGGACCAAGTTCGGCAGAAGTTTCCTCATCTCATGGAGGAACTCAACGGAATGGGGACCATTGCTTCCTAAGGGGGGAGGAATGATCCAGGTGGATATTGGTGTCCACCCACCTATTCCACTTGGACCCTCACCATTTCTTCTTTTAGTTTTTCAGTTTTCGCACAGTTTACTATTTTTAGCAGTTTTTTCGGGTCGTGAACTTCCAAGGCCATTTTAAGGCCCTAAATGATATTTTTTTGGGTATGTTTTTGTCGTAAAATACCATCTAACGATGCTATTTTATCTCAAGCGTTGTAGGCCTCGGATAGATCTTTCAAACGAGCTATCATATTCCTAAAACGGAGATCGTATGCAAAATTTACAACCCTGGGAAGTTGATGCACCAACTTACCCAAACGGGGCCCACATGACTTTTGGCGCTTCATCTCCCAGGGTTAGGTTTTTGGATGTCTAGGAATTTTGGCATTCTCGGTTATTGTAAAAGGGCCTTTAGAGCCTCATTGTAATCACCTTCTCACGGATGCGAGTAGCGGCCACATCTCTTCTCAGAGATAAGCTACCAACACCTAGCTAGTTTATTTCCATTTTGTCTGTAAGCATATTTCAGTCATTTGTTATTAATGAAATGAAGTCTTCTTTCCACTGCATCTCTGTGTTTATGTGTATTTTTGTATTTCATTGTGTTCCTACATAAATCCGGATCACAAGATGAGATGAGCATGCAGATCATTCAAAATGTGGAAGATGCTTATTAGATGGCTCTGAAAGCTGAAGAGAAGCTGAGACGAAAACAAGGTCAAAGAGGCCGAGGTAGAAGTCAAGCCAGAGGCAAAACAATTGCCTAAGATAGGACTCAGAAATCTAAAGAAGAGGGGAAGAAACCTCAAACTAAACCTGAGAGAGGCGGAAGCTCACAGAGAGGGCAGTATGTTGATAGAAATACATTTCCTCGAGCTAGAGGAAGAGGAAGAGGCAGAGGCGGTGAAGTAAAACACATTTTCTATGGAAAGATCGAACATAAATCCTATGAGTGTCCACATAAGAAAAAATATGGTGGTGAAACTCACATTGCTGAAGCTCAGGGAAGGAACGTGGAGACGGAAGATGCTGAGGGTGGAAGATGATGAGGAAAGTTCTCTTGAAGCCAGAGAAGGAGGCAGAGAACCCAGCCCAAAGAAATAGTCTATTTTGGACTGCATGCAAAACCAAAGACAGGGTATGCAAAGTCATAGTGGACAGTGGTAGCACAGACAATCTAGTATCTACAGAGATGGTAGAAAATATGGAGCTAGAGACTATCGTACATCCAAGCCCATACATAGTTTCATGGCTACAAAAAGGACATCAGGTAAATGTCACTAAACAATGTTTAGTTGAATTTAAAATAGGAGGATATAAGGATGAAATATTATGTGATGTCATTCCCATGGATGTTTGTCATATATTGTTGGGTAGATTGTGGCAATATGACAGGAATGTGATTCATGATGGGAGAAAGAACACATACACCCTGGAGAAGAATGGTAGGACTCACATGTTGTTGTCGATTAAGGATAAAGAAGTGAAACCAGAGGTGAGAAACATTGTACTTCTCATGAGTGGGAAGGAACTTATTAATGAGGTTAAGAAGAAGGAAAACACACAATTTATTGTGTTCAGGAAGCCCATAATTTTTTTGACCAGTACAAGGATAGATGATTACCAGAAGAAATCAAAGAGTTGCTAGAAGAGTTTGTTGATATAGTAGTTGACGGACTATCTTGTTCATTGCCACTGATTAGGAGTATAAGCCATCACATTGATATTATACCTGGATCCAGTTTACCAAACAAAGCAACGTACAGGTTGACGCTGCAAGAGAATGAAGAAGTTAAGAGACAAGTCTAGGACTTAATGGACAAAGGATTGATTCGAGAAAGATTGAGCCCATGCGTTCTTCCAACAATGCTCAGCCCAAAGAAATATGGAGGCTCGAGAATGTGTACAGACTCAAGGGAAATCAATAAGATTATCATCAGATACAGATTTCCATTGCCAAGGATGGACGACTTGATGGATTTCTTGAGTGGAGCAAGATTTTTTTCAAAGATTGATTTGAAAAGCGAGTATCATCAAATTCGGATGAGAGAAGGTGATGAATGGAAGACAACATTCAAGACGAATGAGGGGCTGTATGAATGGATTGTTATGCCATTTGGATTAACAAATGCACCCAACACTTTCATGAGATTGATGAACGAAGTCCTGAAGGATTTCATTGGAAAATTCGTCATTGTATATCTTGATGATATATTGATTTTCAGCAAGATAGAAGGAGAGCATTTAAAACATTTAGTTGCAGTGAGGAGGAGATTGGAACAAGAGAAGTTGCTGATTAATATGAAGAAATTGTCATTTATGAGGACATAACTCATTTATTTGGGTTTTGTTATCTCTGCGAATGAGTTGAAGATGGATCTGGAAAAGGTAAATGTGATTAAGAATTGGCCATCTCCGAAAAATGTGTTTGAAGTTCGAAGCTTCCATGGTTTGGAAAGTTTCTACAGGAAATTCATTCGAAACTTCAGTGGAATTAGTGCACCAATGATGGATACTGTGAAGAAAAGACAAATCTTTTCACTAGATAGAAGAAGCAGAGAAGAGTTTCAATCTGCTGAGGAAGAAGATCACGGAGCAACCAATTCTGGTTTTGTCAAATTTTAGAAAGACATTCCAGGTCAGGTGTGACGTGAGTGGATTTGCAATTGGAGAGGTCTTGAGCCAAGATGACAAGCCGATCGCATACTTCAGTTAAAAACTGAATTAAGCAAAGATTAAGTACTCAAAATATGACAAAGAATTTTATGCATTCATAAAAGAACTGAAGAAGTGGAGACATTATTTGGTTCCTAAAGAATTTGTTTTGTATAATGATAATCATGCTTTACAATTTGTGACTCAACAAGAGAAGTTGAACCAAAAACATCTTAAATGGGTTGAATTCATGTAGAATTTTACTTTTGTAATTAAACATATTTTTGGAACTGCTAACAAAGTTGTTGATGCTTTGAGCAGGAAATGTTTGCTTATGCAGGAATTCAGAGTCAAAACTTTGGGTTTTGATAACCTCAAAGAAATGTATAGAGATGATCCATATTTTAAGGAAGCGTATGAGGCATCTGAGAATCCAATTCTCAGGGACAGAAGCCAGTGGACCGAATATATGATCCAGGATGGATTATTATTCAAGGGAAATCAATTATGTATTCGAAAATGCTCCATGAGGGAGAATTTGCTGAAAGAAAAACACAGTGGAGGATTGGACGAACACTTTGGTCATGATAAGACGTTTTCAATGTTGAATGGCTCATATTTTTGGCCAAGAATGAAGACATATGTCAAGAGATTTGTAGACAGGTGCAGAATTTCTCAGCACACAAAAGGGAAAAGACAGAATATAGGGTTATACCGACCATTACCCATACCAGAAAGGTCGTGGGACGTAGTGAGCATGGATTTCATATTGGGACTACCAAGGACACAAATATGCTATGATTCAATCTTTGTGGTGGTAGACAGATTTTCAAAGATGGCACATTTCATACCATGCCAGAAAACCAGCGACGCAACTCATATTGCGAACCTGTTTTTCAAGGAAGTCGTCAGACTTCACAACTTGCCAAGGAGTATTGTTTCTGATCGAGATACCAAGTTCGTGGGACATTTCTGGAGGACTTTGTGGAAGAAGATAGGGACAAGTTTTTCATTTAGCTCAACGTATCATCGTGAGATGGATGGACAGACATAAGTTGTGAACAGGAGCTTGGGGGATTTGTTGAGAAGCCTAGTGACTGAACACCACAGACAGTGGGATCACATTCTGCCACAGGCGAAATTTTCTTATAGTGACTCGCTTAATAGAAGCACAGGGTAGAGTTCATTCCAGATTGTATATGGAATGCAGCCAAGGGGAGTTTCTGAATTGAAATATTCAAACAAGATGAATTCATAAGTGCTAGTGCAGAGGACTTTGCAAAAGCAATGAAGGAGATTCACAGTCGAATTAAGGAACAATTGCAGAATTCAAATCAAGAATACAAGCGCAGAGCTGATCAACATAGGCGAGAACTTAAGTTTGAAGTTGGTGATTTGATTCTTGCACATCTGAGGAAGGAAAGGTTCCCAAGGGGAACATATAACAAACTAAATATGAAAAATATTGGACCGTGCAAGGTCATAAATAAATTTGGGGAAAACGCATATGAGATTGAATTACTCGATGGGGTCAGAATCTCACCGATATTCAATGTTGTAGATTTGCACCCTTACAGAGCTAAAGAAGTAGGAGCAAAGGAGGAACATAAATAAGTTCAATGGACAAAACAAATTCTTGTAGCTGAAAATCCACAGATGGAAAGTATAATTGACAATAGAGTCAGAAGGAAGACTAAGAGGAAAGAGTATTTTGAATACTTGGTCAAGTGGAAAGGACATCCAGTTGAAGATGCTAGTTGGGAAGATGAAGCAGAAATTCAGAAGCATGGATAGACTATGCAAGAGCTCATGAACATGAGTTCATGAATATTTTCAAGCGAGGGAGTATGATGCAGGAGCATCGTAAGCAGCTAGCCAAGCGAGCATGAAGGTAGATGACAGTTGGAGGAGTGCAACACACATTTTACACATTTTGAAATGTTTTTGAAAATTAAAGAGCGGATATTAATGTAGTAGCTAGAAGTGTACTTGCATTTATATCTGGCTGTTGTAAACAGACCTTGAGCATTGCTCTCATATGAAGTATGTAAAAGATATTTAAGCCCAGTTAATGAAAGTAGGTAGGTTTGAATTAATAGATTAGATAGCTTAGAGGATTAGGAGGGAAAACAAATATAGACACCCTCTCCTTTGTATCATAGAATTAGTTGTATCATTAGCAAAGGAAAGAAGAAGAGAGTTGTAGAAGAGAGTTGAAAAGAAGAATCCATGTATAGGAGCTTTGAATTAATATATGAAGCTTTGAATCAGATTTCATGGTGTTATGATTTTTTCTGTCTATACATGGTGAATGGTATGCTTATGGTTGTTTTATTCTCTCTGTTATGCATTTGTTATGAGGCTATGTTGTGTATGTATGATTTCATGTTGAATGTTTGAAGTCTGAGAGAGAGAGAGAGAGAGAGAGAGAGAGAGAGAGAGAGAGAGAGAGAGAGAGAATGAGTTTCAATTGTTTCTCTTCTTGAGTGAGAGAAGTTCCTGCAAGGAGTGCAGTGAAATGTCCACAAGGTGTGCGTTGACAAGGGTTCTAAGTTTTATCTCATAAATATCAGGAGAGATACTGTTGTTCTCATTCCAGCATAAGTGCAGGTGAAGCACAAAAGCCGTGTAAGGTGTGCGCAGGCTAGTCAAGGCCTTAAACTTATCAACTAAAGCTAAAAGGTAAGGGACTTTTGTTGCAGAAGGTGCACAAAGTCGAAGAATCAAATACTTAGAAGTATTTGAAAGATCACCGCAAGGAGTGCGTGCGGGAGTCCTTTGGAGACTCAAGGTTGCAAGTGAAAGCTCAGGAGGGTCAACACCTTTGAAAGTACTCAAAGGGAGATAGAGTGAAGTTGATTTGCAGAAGCCAAGATTCAGACGAGTGGTTGAAATTCTTTGTGGAGAATTTGCGAAGTAACGAGGGTCGTAGGATCCATAGGAGCTGCAAGGTGGATAAGAGTTAGACGTACCCATCTCATTGGTCTTAAGATTCAACGAGGACCATTGATTGTGACCAATTGGGGTGTTAGGATCATTTCGGCGTTTCGGGGTTTGGAAGGTGGAAGTGTAGGCTAAAACCTTTGGTCTCACACATTCTCGAATCTCAAAAAGGATCATTGCATGTGAAGGTGAGTAGTGGAATTTTCGAAAATTCAGAAGTCTGAATTTCGGTACTTCGGAGGTCCTGACGACAAGGAGTTGAGGCATAGTGGAGTGAAAATCCCGAAGTCATCGGTTGTGACCTAACTTGGCGTGAATTTCAGAATTTCAGCACTTCAGGTGTTGGAAAATAGAGGAGGTAGCGTTCTAGGATTGAGAGTCTCAAACTCCCAGTACCCGGAAGCCCGAAATAACGAACGAATGTCGAAGGCTTATTCAAGTCCCGAAAGCTAGAAACTTTTGTGACAGGTGTCAAGAGTCCACGCCAGAGACCGAGGATAGTTGAGAAGACAGGTGGCACGTACTCATTGCCAGGTAGTGTCAATACGATTTGACCATTTCAGGGTTTTGGAGGTTGAAGAGCCCAGAGCCTTGCATCAGGATTCGTGAAATTGCGAAGCGCGATACATCTGTGGAGGAGGATGCGGATAAATATTTTGGTAATTCAACATTTTAGATTTCGGAGGTTGTAGAGACAGGAAAATTGACAACAGGAATCGTGACATCGCAAAACCCGAAATCCTGATTGTTCAAAGGGCGCAATCATATTGTTGGTCAAGAGATTTGGGTTGATGCCTCATGTTTGATCACGTGGGCATACCCATAAGGACCTGTGGAAAAACACCATTGTGTGTGTGTGGTATTCTCTGTGGGGAATCAAAGAGTCAATCAGACTCAGCAGGGCAGATTTAGAATGATCATGTGCGGATCTCGACCCGAGGGTCTTGGGGTCTACGTCAACAGTCTACAAAAAGGTCATTGGATCGGATTTTATTATGCTTGGCTGGTATGTTGATGAATTAATATTTATGGGAACCTCAATATCACTTGTGAAGGATTTTAAAGAAGAAATAAAATCAGAATTTGAGATGTCTGATTTAGGAGAAATGCAATATTTTCTGGGCATGCAAATCAGACAAACAACTGAAGGTATATCTATTTGCCAAACCAAATATGTTGAAGACATGTTGAAGAGGTTTATGTTGCAAAATTGTAAAGCTGTGGGTACTCCTCTTGTTGTTGGGAGAAAATTGATGAAAGAAGATGAATCTTCTCTTTGTGATGCCACTCTCTATAGATCCATCATTGGTAGCTTAATGTATCTGGCCACTACTAGACCAGACATTATGTTTTCTGTAAGTCTGGTTGCTAGGTTCATGAATCAACCTCATGAGTCTTATTGACAAGCAACCAAAAGAATACTTAGATATGTAAATGGTACCAGATTTTTTGGATTGTTTTATAATGCTACTAATAATTTTAATGTTGTAGCATACACAGATGCAGATTAGGAAGGTAGCTTGGATGATCACAAAAGTACTTCAGGATATGCTTTTCTTTTTGGAGGAAATATTGTTTCCTGGAGCAACAAAAAGAAACCCACAGTTGCTCTTTCTACAACCGAATGTAATGTCCCTTTCCAAATAGGAGCTCCAGAGAGGAGGCTTAATGGTCTAAACCGCCCCGTTAGACTATAGCTAGGGCCAAAGAGGGGTAAACAGGGTTACTAGAGGTCACTGCAGTCACGAGTGTTATATTCGGAAAGTGACACTGAGATAAAAAGGGTTAAAAGAGCTTTTAAGTCATTATGAGCTAAAAATAGAAGTCAACAGTGAATTAGGTTTTCAGCAGTGATTTAGGGTTTTGGAAGTCAACAATGAATTAGGGTTTCAACATGATTTAGGGTTTTGGAAAGCTATAAAAGAAGGGTCAGCGACCTAATTCATCATTATGCAGATTATGACTTGTCATTGAGGAGAAGAGGCGCATCTCGAGAGAGATAGTTTAGTGAAGTCCAGGAGGAAGACACCAGTTGGATGATTTCGGTGTTGAAAGACAAACCCTAGTCACTGGGAAGATCATCCAGATCTTCCATCATTCTTCATTGATTCCACAGTGCTCCCATATTTCGAGTATTATCTTTTAGTTGCTTATTTGTATTCTAGCTAAGATCCTTTTTGTATTTTGATCTAGCCGAGTGTTGTTATTTTATTCTGCCATAGTTGCTTATTTGTATTCTGACTAAGATCCTTTGTCTGTTGATCTAGTCGAGTATTGTCAGTTTATTTAGCCACATTCGGCCATTTTGTAATCCACAAAGATATCATAATACAAACTTTGCATCCCATTGTCACATTTATTATTTGCATGATCATTTATATGCTGTAAACCTTTGATCCTAGACTAGACAAGTCAGGAACATTACAGTGGTATCAGAGCTTTAGTCCTGCCAGCCAGTGACTAAAGAAAATGAGTGCAGCAGAAGACCCAGAGGGCCGTGAACACATAGGTGACGAATATGTCACTTACAATAGGCATCAAGAAAGAAGGCATAGGACTGATTCCCCCCCTTTTCCTCCTAGCTCAAAGAAAGAGGAAGAGGAACACAGAGAAGTAGAGAGAAGGGAAGAGCATGAGGTAGATATGAGGGACCAGAGGGCAATGAAAAGGCCCCTGTAGATCCAGAGGCAATTTTGATGTAGGTTATCAACGATATGTTAGCTAGTCAATGGACCATGTCTCAGTCCTTGGTACAGGTGGTTGATAGATTGGCTAGAGTGGGCACCCCAGATACACAAGTCCTGCATGTAGCATAGGGGAACTCGGGAGCAAGTAGTAGACCCCAGTCACCCTCTCGCACATACACCTCTACGAGTAGGATTCCCAGACCCTTGTTTCCTAGTTTCCAGAGGGCACCCCCGTTAGTATCACCGCCACCGATAGCACAGAGGCCACCCACTCATGCTGACAACATTGTAGAGTATAGGGGGGAGTACGCAACATTAGGTCGTGAATTCCATCAGTACATGACCTTAGTCGATTATTGTGGACTCAGACTCAGGAACTGCCCCAAAGAGCCGCAGAGGGGAGGACCACAACAACAGTAGGGGCATAACCTCGATTTCATTTGAAAATTTGGGAAACTCACCATCCCTTCTTTCGACGGATCGTCCAAATACATCGCCAGAGCTTGGGTACAGAAGCTAGACACATATTACAAGATCAACCAGATGACCGAGGCAGAGGCCATCAATTTATCGACCTTACACTTGGAGGGTGAGGCACACGAGTGGTGGTATCATGGACTAGTGACATTGGGTCACAGTCACATCACCTCCTATAGCGATTTTATAGATAGGCTCATGAATAGGTTTGACAGGAAGGATCCCGAGATACACTTCAGGGATCTAGCCTAGTTGAGACAAACTGACAAAACATAGGTGTTCATCACAGATTTTCAGCAGGTATCCATGGCAGTGACATATATATCAGAGCCCAAGATGATCATGCTATTCACAGAAGGACTCACAAAGCCTTTGAGAGGATGGGTGAAGGCATACAGGCCTCCCACTTTGCGGGATGCCATCCTTCACACTCAATATCTGGCAGACTCAGTGCCAAAGACTAAAAATTTATCCAAACCATTTTTGCCCCAGAGGGATCAAGACATGAAGCCATTCCAGAGAGAATGGAAGGGCAAGGAGAAGTTGGATGATGAGACTAGGTGAGAGCTTATGAGGAAGAAATTTTTCTTCAGTTGCAAAGATCCTTGGGTCCCAGGCCACAGGTGCATGGGAAAGGGAGATATTCATTATATTGAGGTAGCAGTAGACAGCATGGATAGTGAGGAGGAGGAGCAGGATAGTGGATCCACTAGTTCATAGGAGGAGTCAGCACCAGTAGAGGAGAATTCTCCCCGTAAACCATCGACACCGACATGAGCCCATCCTCCAGTAATCTCACAACTGCCAAAACAGGCTAACAGGAGGAAACCAACAAAGGGAGGTGTCATAGCAACCCTTTCTGGTGTTCCCAGGTATGATACCCTATGTATCAGAGGGATTATTCAAGGGAAATGTGCAATTTCCCTGATAGATGGTGGGGCCACCCACAACTTCATCGACGCTTCATTAGTATCGAGACTGGCACTTTAGACAGAGGATTTTGAGGGTTTTTATGTTGCGGTAGCAGATGACCACACAATGGAGTGTCTAAACAGAGTTCCAAACTTAGATATGAAGTTAGGAAACTACACAGTGAAAGACACATTTTATGTGGTTGACCTATCAGACACATATGTGGTGTTAGGAGTTCAGTGGATGATTACCTTGGGAAAAATCACTACCAACTACCAAACCTTGGAAATGGGATTCAAAGATCATGATGGGAAGAAGGTTGTTCTAAGAGGTACGTCGACAGGAGCATCCAGGACAGTTTCAGCCAAGAGGATGGAGAGGATATTTAGACATGGGGAGGTATTATATGTCGCAGAATGCTTGATCACTACTCAGAAGGATTCGAAAGGTCGACAACAATACCATACAGAGATCAAGAATTTATTGGGATGACATCAACAAGTCTTTGAGGCAATTCCACCAGGGAGACCACTTAACAGGGGGTTTGAGAACACCATTGAGTTGGGGGAGGGGGCCAAACCTATGATCACCCCCCCCATCATCATCCTAGGAGGTTCAAGGATGAGATAGAGAAGGCAATCAAGGAATTGTTGGCGATGGGACACATCAGACCGAGCAATGGCCCATTTGCTTCTTCAGTTGTCTTAGTTCTGAAGAAGGATGGCACTATGAGGATGTGCATTTATTACCAAGCCTTGAACAAGAAAACCATCAAGAACCGGTACCCTATCCCATGCATTGACGAGTTGATGGATGAACTGCATGGGGCAGTTTTCTTCTCAAAAATTGATCTACGCTCTGGATATCATCAGATCCGCATCCGAGAGAAGGACATAGAGAAGACAACATTTCGATGTCATTTTGGACACTTCGAGTTCCTGGTTATGCCATTTGGGCTAACCAATACACCTGCTACATTCTAGTCTTGCATGAACCATATCTTCAGGGATCAATTAAGAAAATCAGTCTTGGTTTTCTTCGACGACATATTGATCTATAGCTAGTCATGGAAAGAGCATATGAGGCACATGGATGAGGTATTGAGCATCATGGAGGCACAGTCATTATATGCCAAAAAGTCCAAGTGTGAGTTCGGTATGACAGAGCTGCTTTACTTAGGCCACATCATCAGTGCATAGGGGGTACACGTGCACCAAGAGAAGATCAGGGCCATTCTATATTGGTCGATGCCCAAGAATGTGACAAAATTGAGGAGCTTCTTCGGGATGTGCAGCTATTACAGGTGGTTCGTCCGAGGTTTTTCTTATCTTGGAGCACCGCTGACAAATATTACCAAGCATGGGGCCTTCATATGGACTGAAAAATCACAGAAATCCTTTGATCACATGAAGGAAGTCATGGGCACTTATCCAGTGTTGGCACTACCAGACTTCACCTTACCATTTGTACTAGAGTGTGATGCATCGGGAAAAGGGATAGGTGCAGTTTTGATGTAGGGAGGACACCCCATTGTATTCGAGAGCCAGAAGCTTAGTCAACCTGAGAGGTTGTAATCCATTTATGACAAGGAAATGTTGGCAATCATGCATGCCTTGACCATGTTCAGACAATATTTGGTGGGAAACAAATTCGTGGTAAAGACCGATCACAACAGTTTGAAGTATTTCCTTGAGCAGAAGGACCTCAGTGAGCACCAATAGAAATGGGTGACGAAGGTAGAGAAATTCAAATTTGACATAGAGTATGTCAAGGGGAAGAAGAACATTGTGGCTGATGCACTATCGAGGAGACCTGCAACATGTTCTTTGATGGAGATTTCAGCAAATTGGAAATCCCACTTGTTAGTGGAATATTCCAAGAACAAGTTCACTTGTGATGTGATGGATGGGTAGATACATGATGATCGGTATAGGGTCATTGACGATGTCATATTTTACAAGGATAGAGTCTACTTGGTGCCAGATTCAGAGCTTAAGAAGAAGATCCTCACTGCAGTTCATGATTCACCTCTAGCAGGTCATCAGAGGTTTTTCAAAACCTACAGACAGATCAAAGAAAGCTTCTCATGGAAGGGCCTCAAACAAGACGTTATGAGACACGTCAGTGAGTGTGTGGCTTGCAAGAAGAACAAGTCAGAGCATGATCTTCCAGCAGGGCTACTTCAACCACTCCCCATTCCAAAGTAGAAATGGGAGAGTATATCTATGGATTTCATCACAGATCTACCCAAGGTCCAGGGTAAGGACTGTATCTATGTAGTGGTTGACAAATTGACCAATGTTTATCACTTCTACACCATACTGACAGAGTACAATGCAGTTCAGGTAGCTGATATTTTCTTCAGGGAGGTCTTCAGACTTCATGGGTTACCAAAGAACATCTTCAATGACAGGGATAGTCGATTCATAGGGACATTTTGGAGAGAGTTGTTTCGGTTGGTGGGGACAGAGTTGACACCTAGCACCAACTATTACCCTCAAACAGATGGGTAGACTGAGATTGTCAACAAGTGGGTTGAAGGGTATTTGAGGAACTATGTAGGAGGACAATAGAGAACGTGGGTAAAGTGGTTACATTTAGGAGAACATTGCTACAACACCACCTTCCACATGTCCATTGGTATGACACCCTTCCGAGCATTGTACGGATATGATGCTCCCACTTTGGTAGACTTGGTCTTCGGGGAGAGTAGAGCTCCCAAGGCTAAGGATTGGATCATAGAGAGTTAGGATATTCTCAAGTTGTTGAAAGAGAACCTGCAAATGATGCAAAACCAACAGAAGATAAGTGCAGACAAGCATAGGATAGAGAACAGATTCGAGGTTGGAGATTTGGTTTTCTTGAGACTCCAACCCTACAGACAGTCATCTCTGAAGAACAGTGGGGCCAAGAAGCTCAAGCCCAGATTTTATGGTCCTTACAGGATCATGCGCCGAGAAGGCGAGGTTGCTTATGAGCTAGAGCTTCCAGAGGGGAGAAAGATTCATAACGTGTTCCACGTGTCTTGCCTCAAAAAGGCAGTGGGACAATTCATTAGCACATCAGAGGAGCTTCC
>JZKD02S1678491.1:193833-204118 GCA_000966675.3 Picea glauca | reverse complement strand
AGAAAGATTCATAACGTGTTCCACGTGTCTTGCCTCAAAAAGGCAGTGGGACAATTCATTAGCACATCAGAGGAGCTTCCCCTGTTGGATGAGGAGGGACAGTTGGAGTTAGTTCAAGAGGAGTTTTTGGAGTTCCAGGAGCAGAAACTGAGGAGCAGGGTCATCATAGAGTGTTTGATCAGATGGAGAGGGCTTCCAGTAGAGGACGCTACTTGGGAGAGCGAGTAGGTGTTGCATCACCCTGGACTGGTATTGGTTGAGGACAAGAAATTTCGGGAAGGGAGGACTGTAATGTCCCTTTCCAAATAGGAGCTCCAGAGAGGAGGCTTAATGGTCTAAACTACCCCATTAGACTATAGCCAGGGCCAAAGAGGGGTAAACAGGGTTACTAGAGGTCACTCTAGTCACAGGTGTTATATTCGGAAAGTGACATTGAGCTAAAAAGTGTTAAAAGTGCTTTTAAGTCATTATGAGATAAAAATAGAAGTCAACAATGAATTAGGGTTTCAATAGTGATTTAGGGTTTTGGAAGTCAACAATGAATTAGGGTTTTAGCATGATTTAGGGTTTTGGAAATCTATAAAGGAAGGGTCAATGACCTAATTCATCATTATGTATATTATGACTTGTCATTGAGGAGAAGAGGTGCATGTCAGGAGAGATAGTCCAATGTATTCTAGGAGGAAGACACTAGTTGGTTGATTTCGATGTTGAAAGACACACCCTAGTCACCAGGAAGATCATCCAGGTATTCCATCATTCTTCATTGATTTTGTAGTGCTCCCATATTCCGGGTATTATCTTTTAGTTTCTTATTTGTATTCTGGCTAAAATCCTTTTTGTCTTTTGATCTAGCCGAGTGTTGTTATTTTATTCTGTCGCAATTGCTTATTTGT
Source organism: Picea glauca (assembly GCA_000966675.3). Classification (NCBI taxonomy): domain Eukaryota; kingdom Viridiplantae; phylum Streptophyta; class Pinopsida; order Pinales; family Pinaceae; genus Picea; species Picea glauca. The sequence continues at coordinate 203,222 of JZKD02S1678491.1, read as the reverse complement.
ATTCCGACTAAGATCCTTTGTCTGTTGATCTAGTCGAGTATTGTCAGTTTATTCAATCACATTCGACCATTTTGTAATCCACAGAGATATCATAATACAAACTTTGTAGTCCTTTGTCGCGTTTATTATTTGTATGATCATTTATATGTTGTAAACCTTTGATTCTACATACACATTAGCAGCGTTTCCTAGACTAGCCAAGTCAGAAACATTACATCGAAGCGGAGTACATTGCAGCATCATCTACAAGCACTCAAGTCATTTGGATGGCAAGATTGTTAGAAGAATTAGGCATGGAAATTCGTAAACCTATTAAAGTTTATTGTGACAATCAAAGCACAATCTCTATGACAAATAATCCAGTTTTCCATAGCAAGAGTAAACAAATTGACATTCTCCATCACTTCGTTAGAGATCTTGTCCAACAAGAGTTTCTCTTTTTTGAATTTTGTAAATCTGAAGATCAGCTTGCAGACATTTTTACTAAGGCTCTTCCAAAGGACCGATTGGAGAAACTCAGATCACAGTTGGGAATCCTCAAACTTGACATCAAGGGGGAGATTGAAAAAATGTGATGCTAAAGTTTTGACATTCAGTTATCACAGCTGTTACAGCTGTGTAACCGTAGCTACCAAGTGTTGTTCAAACTCTGCCACGTTTATGCTCCTATCTATTGCATCAATTTTTTGGTTTTGCTATTTAACTGTTAGGTTATGTTGCCATCATTGAGAGTTTTTTGTGTGAACGAATGTTGTAATAGAGAAAGATTTTTTTTGTTGACTGTTAGTGATCTTTCTTTGGCATTTTGTGGAACAAATGATGCTCTGTTTCCCTCTTTTATTTACAATTGTAACAGAGGTACTATGTATCTCTTTTCTTCCATAAATAAAGCATAGACTAGGGTATTCATAAATAGAGTAATTTTGTTTTCCTGAGTGTGAGGTCTATTGTTGTGTTTTTCTCTAATTGATATTCAGTTTTATATTTATACTATGATTCTCTGTTTATTGGTTTATTAGGATCTGCATTTTCTGGGTGTAACTCTTTTTTGAGCACATAACTTATGTAGCAGATCCTTCAATATCTATATGTCGTTCCCAATAACGAAGTAGGTTGTGAATTTTTTGAGTCAAATTAGGGTGATTATCCATAATAGTTACAATATTACGACCTTAATCCTGAAATCTTTAGTATAAACGTTTTACTAAATGGTTTTTTATCTGGTGATATTTTTTGGGACATTTGACTGAAATATGGTCAGAAATTGTTAGATGTGCAGATTGAAGTGATTATTTTAGTATAATCTAAGTGTCCCGGGCTTTTTCAGCATGCTGAATCCATTTTTACATTCTGAAATAGATTTTAAACAATAAAAAATAGTAATTTCATGCAAATTTATATTACCCACTTCCCACCAAAAAATATTTAATAAAACAGTTAGACAAAACCATAATGAAACCCCTATATCCAATTATATAAAGGTTTGGGGTTTGGACAATGAGCTGAGGGAAGTTCTTGTTGGCTAACAGTAAGCACATGAGAACCGAGAGGATATATTCAATGGAGAGGTGGATTCAATTTTGTTAAATTTGGCAGACTTTCACCTGGTTTCAAAGTTTGAAAAAGCCCATTTGTCGACTGCATTTGACGTAAAAAAGAGCGTCGTTAGAGATTTTGAAACTTACTAAACAGCGTGGATTTTCCCTACAATTACATTTTGAATACAAAACTACTTTGATCTCAAAAATTATAATTATATATATATATATATATATATATATATATATATATATATATATATATATATATATATATATATATATATATATATATATATATATAACTAACTAACTAGAAATTTAACAATAATTTGTTAAATATAAAAATATAGCCTTTCTGGAATAGCAGTAAGCAAAGGTACGTTAAGTGACTCGACCCAAAAAGGGCGAGGTACGTTAAGTGACTCGACTGAGGTAGGAAGGCGAGGGTGAGGCAGCGAACTCTCGACCAACGGGAGAGGAACGAAGTCGCTCATCCATCCAAAGCTTGAAACCTTTGCTCGGTAGGTCTTCGATACGGTTCTGCTTATCGATCCGATTCGACCCGATCGGATCACGAGATAACTTAACCGAGCTTTCCTTAACCTCACCCTCTCACCCCGTTCAATCCATAATGATGAGTAGTTCCATCTTAGTTCTAAAAAGAAATAAGAACTACTTATAATAGCTCTAGCGAAGAAGCGAGCCCATTCTTTGAAAGAAGGAGGTTACTTAGCTGGGCGAAAGCGAAGAAGCTTGCCAGGTAAGGTTGCTGCCCCATACCACCACTACTTACTTGTGTTTTCCTCTGAGCGCAGGTAAGAGGGTTAATGATCAAGTAGTTAGGGTTTTCTACCTTTGTATAAATAAATCTTACTTAATGTCTTTATTGAAGTAAGCATAAAACTACATCAAATGAGTTTAACTTGAATATCATTTAAAAAAAACTTGAACATCATATTTCAAAATTAAAATAATATAAAATAGAATTAAGTTTAAAAAAAAAATAACAACAGTTTAACTTGAATATCATTTTAAAAAAACTTGAACATTGTATTTCAAAATTAAAATCATATTTCAAAATTAAAATTATATTTCAAAATTAAAATAATATAAAATAGAATTAAGTTTTTTTTTAAAATAACATCATATTTTAAAATTAAAATAATATCAAATAGAATTAAGTTTTAACTTGAATATCATTTAAAAAAACTTCAAAATTAAAATAATATAAAATTAAATTAATTTTTTTTAAAAATAACAAGAGTTTAACTTGAATATCATTTAAAAAAACTTGATCATATTTAAAAATTAAAATAATATAAAATTAAATTAATTTTTTTTAAAAATAACAAGAGTTTAACTTGAATATCATTTTAAAAAAACTTGAACATCATATTTCAAAATTAAAATAATATAAAATAGAATTAAGTTTTTTAAAAAATAACATCATATTTCAAAATTAAAATTATATCAAATAGAATTGAGTTTTTCAAAAAAATAACAAGTGATTTTTATTTTATTGATTTTTAAAGTTTATTGATAATGTTGATTTAAATGGCTTTTTATAATCAAATAGGATAAGAGGGGATATGTAATTTTTTTTGTGATCAATATGGAGTTAATACATGGAATTAAAAAAAATATTAATAAAAAAAAATTCAATGTTAACCATAATTAAAATGTTTCAATATCCACTTTAAATGAAATAATTTCATATAAGTTTATATTTATATGTAGAGAGATATGAAGTAATTGAAAGTAAAAACAATTCTTATTTAGATCCTTGTTACTTTCCAATGTGGATAAAATATGTAATTCCTTTAATGCTTAACATGGACTTGACACATGACATCTTAAAAAATATTGATCACTCAAAAGATATTTCAATGTGTTCCATAAATAAAATATTTCAATATCAAACTCATATATATATATATATATATATATATATATATATATGAGTGGGTCTAATGGTTAAGAACATGTGTTATCTCCTAAGAGGTCACAAGTTTAAATCCATAGGGGTAGGGTATGTATATCTCCCTAGACTTTACTAGTAAATGGATATATCATGAGCACCTCCATCTTAAAACTGAGTCAATGGTGTGTTTGCTCAATGTGAGCGAGATGTGTAATTTCTTCCTTCATGGCCTCATCTATGTTATGTTTTAAAATTACATTAAGAAACTTCACTTTATTTTATAGAGAAATGAAAACGATTTTTTAAGTTCATTGGCAACCTCAATGGTTGAGATTCCTTCAATCTTCCTCCATAACTTTAATTCATGACATCATCTATATTATGTTTTAAAATTACATTAAGAGACTTTATTTTATTTTATATATTTTTATAGAGAAATAAAAACAAACTTCTTAAGTTCATTTGAAACATCAATGGTTGAGATTCCTTCAATCCTCACCCAACACTTGAATATATGGACCTTATTTTCCCTCCACTTTAAATATTATCAATAGTCATTAGTGGTTTTAATTCCATAATTAATCATTCCATTATTGTCGAATCTGTGTGGCTTCCAATGGAATCTTGTCCTTTTCTCTTTAGAAATAGATTCCAAGATGTCAAATACACAACATACAACAACCTTTTAAGAAATTTCAATGTGAAGGAATCAACACCCATGGATTGAAGTTTGATATTCTAGCAGTTTTGACCTTGGTAGGATGGTAAGGAATAATTTTCATAAGTTCTTCAATGTGAAGGAATCAACACCCATGGATTGAAGTTTGATATTTTAGCAGTTTTGACCTTAGTAGGATGGTAAGGAAGAATTCTTGAACCATGATAATTGACTTGGAGAAAGCAAGGTACAATTCCTTTGTAATATTTTATGGGGATGTGTACAATTCCTTTTTAAATTGGTCAAAAGGTTATTTTGGATCTCTTCACAAGAAATATATTCTAAAAAGAATATGGTTGTCTCTTCCAAAATTTATGTGCTCAGAAATTCGGCTCACAAGAAACAAAGTCATTTTTCAATAGCATTATATTCCTCTTGCCAGGGTCTCTAATTTGGTTTGCAGTATGGTTGTAGAAGTGATGTTAACAATAGGGTTGATAGACACAACACATGATAATTTAGTTACATAAGAGAGAAATTGGATATCCAATATCCTTATTCTTAGACAAGTTCACCAATTTCATGTTTCTCCTTCCCATAGCATTAAGGAATGGAGAATAAGATTAAAAAAAACATGAATTCTTCCTCTGGCAAAAAAATATGAGATTCACTACTTTATTCTTTGATGGAGCTTCAAAAGGAAATCCCAGGTAGGTAGGTGCCATGGGGTTAGGGGTCATTTTAGACCCCGATGGATTTGAGAAGCGTACATGCTCATGGGGATTGGATCATGCCACAAACAACCGGGTTGAGTTTCTTTCCCTGTCTATTAGTCTTAGACAAGAAAAAGAGAAACAAATTGATACTTTGGTAGTCTTAGGAGAATCTGATATTGTCATTAGAACCATTAGGGATCAATGCAATAAAGCATCAGGAAACATAAATCAAACATATATGCATTTAACTCAAGAGTTGGAAAGCTTTGAGGAAATATGCTTCTATTACACATTGAGGGAAAATAATAAAATAGCAAATAATATAGCCAATAAAGGTACCCTTCTAAGACTAGGCATATTACGTCTGAAACGAGAAGAGTTCTTATTTTTTACTCCTGAATTGATTTCATGCTCTTAATCCACTCTATGAAATCAATAAAACTACATGAAAATGGGTTTCATCCCAAACTCTTCTATCTATTGAATTTAATAAGACCCTTTTCCTCCCCATCCCTCTCATACTGCCAAATTCCCCCCTGATCTCTCTCGATTTCCTTCCCATGTGTTTGATCTCCCTTTATTCCAATCCATTCCCTTGTCTCGATTTTCAACCCCCTTTGTTCATCATTATTCATCAATGAGGGTTTATCCTTTCATGTGTGGAGATGTGGCTTCAACAATGGTTTTTATGGATGGCTCCAGATTCAACTTTTTCCCTGGTTCTTTTCATATCCCGTGTTGGTTTGGGGATTTTCTTGGTGGTGGAAAGTAGGCTTTAGTTCTCTATTTTGATGATTTCACTCTCTATCGCTCTTACCTTCTCCTCTCTTCTTCAAATAGATTTTTCTTCTCCAGGTGCCACCTTGGAGGTGTTTCCCCCTAAAAGTTGATTCTTTCAACTTCACAACCCACTTCGACTATTGGTATTGGGTTCTCTTTGTCTGTTTACTGGTTGCACAAACACTCTAACAAGAATTTGAGCAGAAGATTTCCAGAACCATCTATTTTCAATTTGTTTTCCAGTTTTCATGATGTTCTTTCTTGTATCATATCTACCATGCACCACATGGGAATGTGGCGTAGGGGTTCTCCTAGGATTCCACCCATGGACAAGCTCAATGCTTCCTCTCTTGGTAAAATGTTATTTTGTTTTTGGTAAAAACCAATTTTTACTGTACATATCATTTCAAGTTCCTGGGCCAACCACCTGTTTCACCAAACTAGTGGAAATCGAAACAAGTGACACTCTTTTGTATTGGTAGCCAAAAAGGAAAATCCACGACCTTCTCCACCAAACAGTTGGAAACCAGAGAGTTGGTAGTAGAGTATTATGACAGAGCTATCTAGACATGCAACAAAAAGACTAAACATAAAATATGGACATAGCATAAAACAAAGATGTTGAACAATAGTACAAAAAATCCTTGTGTTTTGCAGAGGGAGTGTAGAGAGCATATGAACCTTAAACATTAAAGGAGCTATTAAAACCTGCCATTCTAAGTGTCGTCGCGATGAGTGAAGATGTAAGTTTGTGCACATGTTGGGAATGTCTGATGACTTTGTGTGCATGAGAAGGCATCGAATAACATGTCAAGTCTTCTACTGAGGAGAGTGTGCATGTGGAGTTTCTCCATCATGTCCCTCCTCATATCGAAGATGAGCTCCAAGTGTTCTGGCACCAGGAAGCAAGGTGAGTGGAACTCTGGGGCCATGGATGAGGTATGCGGTGGAGGCTCAACCGAGTGGTCTACCCAGGGAATTTTTTCTTGGACTACATAAGTGTCCCCCGCCAAGGTTGTCGATGTAGAAATTGGAGGAATATTGGTGTTGGGTCAGTCATGGTGGTCTGGAACCGTGTATAGGAGGGAGTCAGGCGGAACCATAATTGATTCCTCTAAAAATTACTCATCCACATAGGCCATGGGAGGTGACTTCGACTCTTTATTCCTTTGAATTAGAGCTGTCAAGGAATCTTTTGCTATCTTGCGAAGGAGTTTCTGCCTTGTTGCATAGTAATACCAAGAGGGACCCCTCTTGGGTTTCCCACGCTCATGGGGCATGGAAGAGTTGGAAGGCCATACAGAACTGAGAAGAAGAGCGTGCAGAGTTGGACAACTGAGTAGAACAAAGAACAAATATGAAAACATAACTGAATGAAACGAGCCATAACCAACTCGAAAGAAATGGAGGAGAAAAAAAAGAGCTAAAGTGACCTCACACATGCCTCCCATACCCATCGTCACCCCTTTTCCATGGCGCACTGAGAGCGCCATTAAACATGCGCGAGGGAGTTTCCCAACCTGCCCAAGAGCGCGATGAATATTGTCCTCCATCTGAGAAATGAATATTAGGGTGGTGACAAGCCTCATTAACAACTTGGGTTGCATCTGATTGTGTGGCACCATCTGATCTATGTGGCACCCCATTCGATATTTTAAAATTTGAAGGACATGGGGGTAGGCTTTGATCCACTTATGTGTGCACGTGTCACGATACCATTTAATATAGTATCTCTGGATGAAACCACATGTTCGACCACTACCTCAAGGTGCCCCCATGGCTCTAGGTAAATCCTTAATGAGAATTGAACCTTGCCCAATAGGGAAAAACTCCTCACTTTCCACCATTGGATCCAACCCCTTTGGGCTTAAAATTTGGAGGACATGGGGGTGGGATTTGATCCACTTATGCGTGCATGGGTCATGATACCATTTAATATAGTATCTCTGGGTGCAACCACACGTTCGACGACTACCTCAAGGTGCCCCCATGGCTCCAGGTAAATCCTTCATGGGAATTGAACCTTGCCCAATAGTGAAAAAATCCTCGCTTTCCACCATTGGATCCAACCCCTTTGGGCCTCTCTTGGTAAAATGTTGATAGAGATATAAAAACAAGTTATTTCCCTCATAGAATCTCAAGAAAAAGATCAATGACACAAAGGATCAGGAAATGCAACTTAATTTTCAGACTTTGACATCCCAAGGTGAAGACCTGGCTAAATTAAGACAGGAAAATCAGATTCTCAGACATTGCTTGGCATGTCAGATCACCTAGAGTTCTATAGGCCCCACTAATGAAGCAATTTCAGTTTATGTTCAACAACAACCATGGACTCTTTTGCAAGATCTCAACACTCAAGGAATAATAGACTTAGAGTTAAAGTTATAGCTTCTCCATCCTTTCTATGCAATGTAAGTTTCAATTTTGCAAGGTTCTGTTTTCAAGGTTTATATCAGTAGGCACAATAGAAGAGGAAACCTTTCTGAAGCTTGATCCTATCCTCTAATGGAGGGAAGCAAACTACTTAATCCTATTTTTTATATATTTACTCAAATTTCAAGTGTAGGTAGTTATTAGATGTAGAATTAAACTTATAAGGAGATAAGTTAAAAATATGATTTTTTTTTTTCCTTTCCCTCTAAAACTTGGTGTCTGGCTTAGCCGTGACCTTAAAAATGGATTATTATTATTATTATAAAAAATTATTTATGTTTATGGTTTTTTAAAATTAATATCAATGCCCTACTTTAAAGTTTTTTTTTTCAAAAATTTTCTTTTAATATTAACTTCGAATATTACATCATAAAAAAAAAATATTTTTATGATTTTTAAAAATTAATATCAATGTTATACTAAGGTTTTTTTTTTCAATTTTTTTTTTTTATTATTAACTTTGGATATTTCATCTTTGCATAGAAGAGTATCTTTTCCTTCTCCATATTGTACTTTTGGTTAGCGACTCATAAATCTCTTAAATTTATTAAAAGAGAATCTATCTTTACATTAAAGACTATAGTCTCCTCCCTCCATATTGTGACAAAGTAAATCCATCTTTACGTTAAAGACTATATTCTCGTTCATATTGTGCTTTTGGTGAGGTGACCCAACCAAAACTTTTTTTATACACATTGCCTTCAATGATGGAGTAAAAGGGTTTCATTTCCATTAGCAAGGTTATGTGGTTGCAGTTAGTATGGAAAATAGCTTTAATTTATGTTAAATGTATCACAAGTCTATTTAATATAAAAATGAAAAAAAATAATATAATTTTTAAAAACCAAAATATGTAATAAATCACACAATAAAATAGATTATAATATTTTTAATATGACAAGTGATGTGATTCAATATAATAGAGATTATAATGTTACGAGTGATATGATTCAAAACAAAAGAATATAAAGAAAAAATACACTATTTAAAGAGTCACAACCTTTTCAAAACTTTTGAAGTATATACATGTAAAATAATAAATTAAAAATATAATAATAAAAAAAAATAGTAAATAATAAATAATATAAATAATAAATGAAAAAAAATAATATAATTTTTAAAAACCAAAATATGTAATAAATCACACAATAAAAGAGATTATAATATTTTTAATATGACAAGTGATGTGATTCAATATAATAGAGACTAGCAACAACCACATTTATGTAAAAAGTGGTTGATATACGCTTCGACGTCATTTTTCACTTTTTTAAATTAATGGCGCCGATCGACGTATATCAACCACTTTTTACATAAATGTGATTGTTGCTAGTTGA
>JZKD02S1678491.1:129759-163040 GCA_000966675.3 Picea glauca | reverse complement strand
GTTTTTCTACTTGATCTATTGATTTGTTTAAGTGTATGATCATTATTGTGATCATTGTATATATGACTAGCACAGCCGCTAACTCGCGACTGAGAATGCCGAAAGGTAGCAGCTGAGAACGTGTGTCTCCAATACACTGAGAACGCGTGCCCCCAATATAAAATGTGTTCTCAGCTGCTATTTTTAGGCGTTCTCAGCCGCGAGTTAGCGGCTGTGCTAGTTATATAGAGATAGGAAAAATATCATGTGAAATTCTCAAGCTGTCAGCACATTTGCGTGGGGAGAGTCGAAACTGTGGAAGCTTTCGCGCTACCAGATTCAAACCTTCAACCAGCCATTGATATGTTTGGAGCTTTAAATATCCAGAATACGGAGTATTCCAAATTGCGAAGCTCCTTCTGCACACGCTTCAGTAGTATTTTTAGCTAAATTTGAAGGTTTTTTGTCACAACTGTCGGCTATTTAGATGACTTTGTCTCAGAACTGCCGAGTAGCTTTGAAGAAACTGTGTCTGGAAATATAAAAGAAAACTTTAGCAACTTGCAAAAATCATCCCAATATAAAACATTTGTGGTAATTCATCTGTGGTAATATGAAATGTTTGGTTGCATTAGGTTGATAAATGGAACGTGGCAATTATATATCCTTACAGTAATTTTTTTTATGTGATTAGGTAAATGTTAAAAAGTAAACATGTTAATGGATGCCTTGATAAATGCAAGAAAGTTATGAACAATAAATCTGATTCATTGATTTTGGAGGACGACTAAGAATATGCTAGCATCTTCAATGCATAGCCATCAGATTAGGGTTTAAGGTTAAATAAGGTTAAAAGATCATTAATTGTGCCCATTTTCAATAGGTGTATGCCTTTCGACGTAATTATCATAACCACATAATTAAAAGTGGTTGATGATTGACATTATTAGTTAAAAATGGTATCAATTTAGATCTAAATTCAAGTTTTACATGAGTGGGAAGAATAGTAGACTTGAGAATTAAAATATCAATTTATAATTATAATTGAAATATTTATAATATTTTAGTATGGTTGACCATAGTTGACTAAATTTGACTATGGTTTACTATAGTTAACCATGGTTGACTATGTGCGACAATGTTGACCATCGTTGATGATAGTTCATTATACTAGACATTTACTTCACCATGGATGACCATGTTTGACTATGGTTCAACATGTTCAACCAAGAGTGTCTGCATTTAACCATGGTTGACTTTGGTTGACCTTAGTTGACCATGATTAATCATGTTTAACTATGGATAATAATATTTGACTATGGTTAAATATGTATAATTTTTTCATATGGTTGACATTGGTTGTCTACAGATTGGCCAAATTTGACCATGGTTTTCCATGGTTAACCATGTTTGTCTATGGGTGACCATGTTTGTCAATGATTGACCATAATGGACCATGGAAATATGGTTAACCATGACACACTTTAGTTGACTTATGTTGAATTACCATGTTTCTCAATGGTTGTGTCGCATTGAGATGTCCATCAAGGGTTATATGAAATTATGGCGTTTTCTCAAGGTTTATGTTTGATTGTGATGTTATCAAATGAATTTTTTGCATTGTGACATTCATCAAGGGTTTTGTCACATGTGTGATGTTACTTAATGGTAATGTCATATTGCGATGTTCATCATGGTTGAGTTAAGTTCAATTGCTACATTTTTCAAGGTTTATTATAGTAATGTCACATTGTGATGTTTGACTTGTGTGGAATTGATGTGTTTTTGAAGGGTTAGGTCACATTGTTATGTTTTTTGATGGTTTACTTATGTCTCATTACTATATTTTTTAAGGGTTATGTCGTATTGTGATGTTCATGAAAGGATATATTGAATTACAATGTTCCTCAATGGTTACATAACACAATGTCATTAATCTTGGTTGACTTATGTCAAATTGCTATGTTCTTGAATGATTATGTCATAATTGGATGTTCCTCAAGGGTTAGGTTATATTGTGGCATTCTCCTATGGTTATTTCATATTATTATGTTATCATCATTGAAATTTGTTAACCATGGTTATCTTTCGTTAGTCATGGTAGTCGATGGAGAAAGTTCTCATATGGTTTTGGGCTACAACCCCAACAGAGCATGGATCAAAAGACTACAGTCAATCCCACAAAAACAATCAATTAATCTTATAACTAACTAACTAATTTTTAGTCAGAAATTGGGAGATATATTTGGTTCCAAATATTCGATGATGATTCCTCAATTGAAACCTTTCTCTCCAGCTTTCCTCTCCAACAATTCCTTCAAACACCTGCAAACAATGAAGAAGACAACTGCAAATGGGTAGTTATAAGATAACTAATTCTCACATAAGATAATTGAAAAAAAATCCATTAGTGTTTTAGCTAATAAATTGGCCAAAATGAAATAATTATAAACTAAAACAAGAAATGGGATGGGAAAGAGAGTTCTTTTATTAATAAACAATAGATTCAAGGGTAGTTACCACCTATAACTGCTGCAACATTGCTTCGGAAATGGACTCTAGGTCCCTCCACCCGAGCCAATACTGATCAACACTACCTCCAATTCCTATGACCAAACAGGTCCAAGAAAGAGGAATGAACTCTTCCTAAAAAGATAAGAGGAGTAGGGATATTTGGAAACAAGGGTTTCCATATCTAAGGGGATAAATCATAGGCACAAGATAAGGGGATTGAAAACAATGAAATATATGGCCAGCATAATTGTGAAAAATGGCATGATGAACTCTCCTCTACCCCTTGGCTCCTTTTTATACTCCAATCAGGTGGTTAGCTTAATTATCCATGAGAATTATGGGGTTGGGAACTAAAGGAACCCATAAACCCTTCCCCAAAATTAGCAAAATTATATCTTTTTGAGCCAAATATATGTGTACATTGGCTGATAAAGGGAAACTTTAATATGTGCACATGCTGCATAGCTGATAAGGCACATACATATAAAAAAATGGAGTTATTTAGTGATTTATGAGAAGGAATGAAGGAGGATTTAGTCTGCAAGTAGGGAAAGGGTATATGAATCAAGCCAATAGGGAATCAATGCATATGAGGTGGAAACTGATGTTATAACAATGGTTCATTATGGTTTACTTTCATTGACTATGGTTGAACATGTTGATTAATTTTTACCATGGTTTACTATGGTAATGTTGTTTTGTGATGTTCATTTTGGTTGACTTATGTTAACTTGTTATGTTCGTCAATGATTGTGTCATATTTCAATATCCATCAAGGGTTATGTCACATTCTGACATTCCTAAAGGGTTATGTTGGATTGTGATTTTCCCCAATGATTATGTAACATTGAGACATACATCTTCTTTGACTTATCTTGAATTGCAACTTTCTTATCAGTTACGTCACATTGCAATGTTCATCAAGAGTTATGTCACCTTTCAACATTATTTAAGGGTTATGTTGTTGATTAATTAGGTTGGTTGTCATTGATGTCAACCCTTGAAGCAAGTCTGGTAGCCCTAGAGGTGTGGATAAAGAGCTCATGTTTTTCAGATGAATAATGAAATGAAGATCGGTGAATTTGCAGGAAAAACTATCATAGATGGGTAGTACATGTCGTCTCGTTTTTGGTGATATGTGGTACGCCACGTAGTTCCTCACGGATGAGGAGATATGGATTAATGAAGTTGGAGAAACCTCATGAGTTATCTAGAAGCCCCTATAAGGTCAAATAAGTTAATTATTCTAGAAGCTCCTAAAAGAAGTTTACTAGGCAAAGTGGTTGTAACTAGGAGTTAATCATGGGTAAAGTTGATGCAATAAGAAAATAATTAAAAATAAATTAGTTGCAAAAATAAGTTGTGAGTTTTCTATTTATGGTAAAGTGGTTGCAAGTGGGCAAAGTAGTTAAAAGTGGGTTATCCCTAAAAGAAGGAAATTGAGTAAAATAGTTAGAAGATAACCCCTAAAGGAAGCTACTTGGAGCTCGTATAAATAAGAGAGAAAGGGTCTCCTATTAGCACCTATTGAGCACATTGAATATGTATTTTGTTAAATGTTATGGGTAGGTATCATTGACAAATCTAAAGCAGTGAGTCTGAAGCAGTGATGAGAGAAGTTCTAGGAGTTGAAAGGTCAAGATTGTGTGTACCAAACTAGGGTTTTACTAAAGACATATGCAAGTTGCAGTACTAGAAGGATGTGGACATCCACGGGCCACAGTGGGAAAAATCATGGATACCCACAAGCTTACTAAAGAAAAAGCGTGGATTTTCTACCAAAGTTGAAGAAAAAAAAGATAAGATCTATCATAAGTGACAAGTTGCAGAGCTGAGAAGAGGCTATAGGAAGGTCTAATTGTGAGAAGGTACAACAGAGCTATCTATAGTAACAAAAGGTATGTTATATGCTTTTATTAAGTAGGTATTTGGTGTATGCTTGGGGTATGGCCATGGGAGATTGATCTTTTTCCCTTAAGGGACTTTTGGTTGTATGGTATATTCTGTATAAGACATATCTACATAGATGCAATGTTAATGTATTGGTTGTTTAATGTTGGGACACTTCATTAGACATATTTTTAAGACATATCTTATGTTATGTGGAGTATGGTTGTGGGTTTATGGTTGATACATATTGTTATCAGTGCAGGTTTTGATTGCATAAAAGTGAGGTTTTGATGTAGGGGTTTCTTATATCACACAAGATCAATGAGACATATGTATGAACCTAGTAAATGATTGTGTTGGATCTACTTGGATATTTGATGAATATTCTTTTCTATCAGATCAACTGGTTTGTGAGTAGATACAGAGAGATCAGATAGTGACTAGGACTGAGACAGTGACAAAGACAACATTAGTGATACTAGTAGAGTATTGTGCTAGTTCACGAGTTGCAGGAAACAGAAGTGCGAACATCTACAAGTTGCAGTACATAAAGGCATGGACATTCGTGTGTTGAAGAATAGATTGGTCACAGATCTGCAGGAAATATTTTGAAGAATATTGGCATAGGTTGTAACCGGATTTTAGTGACAAGGTTGATAGTAGCAGGTTGTGACAGTGACAACTATAGTTGTTTGATTCAGTGATAGTGACAGTTCATCTACATTTGGAACTTATATTTCAGGGTAGTTGGACGGGGCAAGGATAGGTGTTTATATACACCTTATGGTTGTAGCAGAGAACATAGGGGGTTGTAGCCTCCTTCTATTTGGATCCAGAGAACTGGGGTGTTGGAGCTTCCCTCAGGTTGTAGCCTAAGAATCTAGGGGATTGGAGCCTCCTTCCAGTTGGAGCTAGAAAACAAAGGAAGTTGGTGCTTCCAATGAATGTACTTTTTAAATACATATAAGAAAAATCATTCTGTGGTTTTCTCCGACATTGGGTCTCCACATAAAAATATTGTTGTATTGTGTATGTGTATGATTTCTCATTATTCATGGTTTATTTATTTTTCACTTGTTGAATAATATTGGTAAACTGATCAAAAGGTTAACAACACTTATATACACCATGGTTAAAAAGGATTAAAAACATTATTACTGATTCACCCCCCCCTCTTATTAATCCAACATATGTTTCAATGTGATGTTCATGAATGGTCATGATGCATTGTGATATTCATCTTAGTCATCTTATATAGAATTTCTATGATCATCAATAGTTATGTCATGTTATGACATTCCTTAAGGGTTGTGTTAGATTTGTGATGTTCATTAATGGGTTTGTCACATTGTGACATTCTGTAGATGTGTTGAACCTACACATAATAGATCTAGCTAGAAAATACTACACACATTTGTAGAGAGAAATTTAGAAAGAAGAAGAAGGAGAGAAAGAATAAAAGAATTCTCATTAACCGTTATGAATAATGAATAATTTACACATGATATACTCTGTATAACACAATGAATGCGCACTGGAGGGGAACCAATGCACCATATTGGTGGTCTAGAGTGATCTGGACACACACCAGCAGTTACAAAGTGAAATGCCACCTAGTCTAGTCTCTTAGGCAGTTACGGGAGTGAACTACCACCTAGTTGAGTTAACTAGTCAACCAGTCTTCAGTTAACTAGTTGAATAAAGTGTAGTGAGGAGTAGATCAAGGAATCAAGGGTAATGTGCCAGTATGGTGATGATCCCAAGGAAAGTGAGCATTAGCATGGTTATGATCCCAATGTTTCATGGTGACAAAACCAATGCAACATCTAGACTCAATTCAACTAGTCAAACTGAAGAGTCAACTGAAGAGAATATTCTCCCCTAAAATATAAGAGACTGGATAATGAATAATTATGACTAATAAACTAGGAAAAATAAATCCTAGGTGTGTGTGAAGTAACTCCAACACCCCCCCTGAACATCACTATGGTGAAAATAAAGAATGGGTCCCAGCAACGAGGCCATGTTAGGTACCCAAATACAAAATATACACTGAAATAAAGTGAGGAAAGAGGGAAAAACTCATGGGAAACCCCCCCCGCCCCCCTCAAGGTACATTGTATTTAAAAAACAAGAATTACAGTTGCTAGGCAATTGTTTCCTTCACTCCAAGACGATTTCGCAAGTAATGAAACTTCTGCTCAGTGAAGGTCTTGGTGAAGATGTTTGTCATCTGTTTTGCTGAAGGAAAAAAATGTAGGTCGATGATACCCTCATGTACTAAGTCCTGACTATAGTGCATGTGGATTTCGATGTGCTTCGTCTGCTGCCTCTGAACTGGATCTCTGTAGAACTTCAGAGTGCTCTAGTTGTCACACCATATGACGATTGATTGATGAAACTTAATGCCCAACTCAGTGAGAAAATGTTTTAGCCACATATATTGAATGGTTATGTTAACTACCCCTCTATACTCTGCCTCGGCTAAAGATAGAGAAATGGAAGCTTGCTTCTTGCTTGACTAACATATAGGCCCAAAAACAATACTAAGTGAGTAACCATATGTGGACTTGCGATCAGTTTTATCACCGGCCCAGTAAGAATCAATAAACCCGATGAGATATAATGTAGAATATGTTGCATAATGAATCCCAAAGGTGATGGTGCTCTGTACGTATCGAAGGATATTCTTTGCATCCTTCCAATGTAACACATGCGGCTCCTGCATGAACCTAAAAACTGTGCGAATTGCATAGGAGAGGTCTGGTCTGGATTGTGTGAGATACAACAAGCTCCCCACTCGTTGTTTGTACAGTGTGTTGTCAACCAGTGGAGTCTCCCTTCCATCCTCAAGTTTGACTCTTGATAGGAAAGGAGTCAGAGCAGACTTGCAGTCTGTCATGTGAAATATCTCAAGGAGATCTCATGCATACTTGGCTTGAGACAGTTCGATGCCTTATGCATCCTAACTGATCTCGAGTCCAAGGAATAAGTGTAGAGGACCCATGTACGTCATCAAAAACCTGCCATGTAGAGTCCTCTTGACTACAACAATCATTGGAGTCGAGCAACTGGTGATCAACCAATCATCAACATACAAAACTAAGAGTAAAAGTGAATCAGTCGTCCTGAGCATGTAGACATTCGGGTCTGATTTACAACATACAAATTTCAGTGACAACAGGTAGGAGTCCATATTGGCATACCATGCCCTCGGAGCCTGCTTGAGGCCATAAAGGGACTTCTTCAGTCGACAAACCAAATATGAGTCTTGCATAAATCCATGGGGTTGCTCCATATAGATCTCCTCAGAGAGATCACCGTGAAGAAATGCATTCTTTATGTCCATATGATGGACTTCCCATCCCTTGGTTGCTGCAATGGAAAGTGTCAATCGTATGGAATCCAAATTCGCTACTGAAGGTCTCATCATAGTCAATGCCATGCACCTGTTGAAAGCATTTGGAAATAATCCTGGCTTTGTATCTGCTAATATGTCCATCCGCTGCACTCTTGGTCCCATAGATCCATCTGCATCTGACAAGTTTCCTTCCATAAGGAAGGCAAACCAGATCCCAAGTCTGGTTCTCGAGGAGGGAGTTGTACTCCTCCTGCATGGCGGATCCCCAAAATGGATTTCCAATAGCCTCACCATAAGACTATAGATATGAAGACTGAATCAAGAAAATATTACTATAGGGTGATGGTTCAGTGGCAGTGAGTGCAATAGGAGGCTCCTCGAAATCAGATCAAGTCCTCCTAGTATCGATTGGATTGCCAATGAGATCCCCTGCATCCTAAAGAGTATTTTGTGCCAATTGGATTGCCAATGAGATCCCCTGCATCTTAAAGAGTATTTTGTGCCCACTTGGGCCTCTCCTTTGGCTCTACAACTGCATATGGATGCTCTGACTCTGCATCTAACTGTATTGAATCTGTATTTAAATCATCTGAGTCCTCTTAATTATAAATCTCATCTGAAGAAGATTCAACATGTGCATGCTCATCATCTCGGACAGGTGGAAGAATGAAGGTGTTTGCATGCGGTTGTTGAGGTACATGTGAGACACTTTCCTTGAATTGGACACTTCACTCAATGATGAGTCGATCTGAGGAAATATCAATAATTCTATATTCCTTCACACCATTGGGGTATCCAACAAAAATACACCCAGTTCTTTGTGGATCAAGTGCCTTCCTCTTTTCAGAGAGAATCTGGTCCCATGCATATGAACCGAAAATATGAAAGTGGGTGACTTCAGGTTTGAGGCCTCTCTAAGCCTCATAGGGGGTCTTATCCTTGACAAATATAAGGGGAGATTTGTTTTGTATTTATGTTGCACAATTAATTTCTTTGACCCATAATCTTTGTGGTAATGACTTTGCATGCAACATGCAAGATTCCATCTCCTTTAGAGATCTATTTTTCCTCTCAACAACTATGTTTTGCTGCAGAGTATAGGGAACTGTGTGCTGCAAATGAATCCCTGCGTCATGAAAAAGATTATGGATCTTATGATTGACATACTCTCCCCCGTTATCAGTTTGGAGGAATTTTATTTTCTTTCTGGAATGTCTCTCAACCAGGGCTTTGAAATCTTTGAGGTGTTGAAAGACCTCAATTTTTTGCCTCATAAAGTAAATCCATGTAAAACGTGAGAAATCATCAACAAAAATGAGAACAAACCTCTCTTTGTTGATATATGGATGTGGAAAAGGACCCATAACATCACTATGGATCATATCTAAAGGCGCAGAAGCTCTTTGAGACTTTCCTTTGTCGAATTTCTCTTGAAGGTGCTTTCCAAGAACACATCTCTCACATACTCCCTTGGAAAAATGAATGTTCGGTAGACCATCAACCAATATTTTCTTTCTAATATGTTGCA
This sequence comes from Picea glauca, assembly GCA_000966675.3. NCBI lineage: Eukaryota > Viridiplantae > Streptophyta > Pinopsida > Pinales > Pinaceae > Picea > Picea glauca. The sequence continues at coordinate 153,768 of JZKD02S1678491.1, read as the reverse complement.
TAGATTTGAAATTCAAATGTCCAAACATTTTGTTCCATATCCTACTACTTTCATCAGCATGAGTAAGCAGTAAAGCATAATCTGGTTAAATAAATTCAGAAAATGTATACAATCTAAACTGATGATTTACCTCATCGGTGGCAACCTTGGAGTTGGTTTTCATGTCATAGATGTCCACGAAATTTGTTGTGAATATGAATTTATTTTTGATGCTGGAATTTTTCATCTAATACATGGAGAGAAGGTTGACGGAAATTTTGGGAACGTGCAACACATTCTCGAAGCTTTCATTCTTGATTTCAATCCTTCATTTGCTGGTGAATTCGAATGAAGAGCTATCCCCCATCAGAATAGGAGGACCTTTTCATGCATCCAATGAAGAATATAATTATTTTGAGGTAGCCATGTGATTTTATTCTCCTGAATCTACAATCCAAGCATCGGGGGAGGAGAGGAGTTGATGGCAATCAAGGCATGGCTATAATTTCCTTTCTTGGGATTCTAATCTTTTGGCTTCTTCTTCTTGGCACCCTCGGGAATGGGATCTCCAAGGTTGTTTTTCTGAAGTATTTGAGTCATTGGATCTATTTTTTCTGCATGCATGTAGATTTTGGATGGAATCCTTTGTGGCAGTATGTGCATTTCTCCCCTTTTCTTCCCTTTTCCCCTTTGTATCCGGAGGCATCGATGAAGGGTTCTGAGTACCCTTCCTTCTTCGGATTTGCATGACATTTCCTTTTTCCTTTATCTCTAGATTTGTGATATTGATGGTTGTCATCTTTCACAGTAAGTGCATGCGCCTTTGGGCCTTTGATTTTTCACATATTGATGAGCTTGGCTTTCTCTTGTGTCAGGGATTTGATAAAGTCCTCAAGAGAAGGCATCTTCCAGGTGGCTCCAGAGGTGAATCTGACTAAATGGAATGTGGACATGAACACAAAGAATTCAGGACCAAGTTTGGAGAGAATGATGAGAACCATTTGTTTCTCCTCCTTATATTTATCAACCTCGCAAGCTTTGAGTTGCGATAGTAAATCCTTGAATTTTGTAAAGAAATCTTGGATATTGTTGAATATTTTTAGATCTAATGTGAGAAATTCCTCCTCCAGCATGTGTCCCCTCATCTCATATTGCTTTCCAAAGATCCCTTCCAAGGTGGTTCAGGCTTCATTGGGAGTCTTACAGGAAGATATGTGAAAAAGGAGATTGGGAGAAATAAGACTGCAAATTGTTTTGAATGCTTCATCCATTCTATTTAAGTACTTGGATTTTTTTTCTATGGATGATGTCGGTTTTGTGTCTGTATTCAAGGTTAACCTGTACAATCCTCTAGTTTGGATATGCATGACTATTTTCTCCTTCCATTCATAGTAGTTGTAAGGTGTAAGAATGAATTCTTTTGGGAAATCCATCTTTTCGTTATCTTCAATCTTTCGAACCTGCAAAAAAATTTAGTGTAGCTTTTTCTTAGCAGCCCGTCGGTTCTGATACCATTTAGATGTGTTGAACTTGCATAGAATTTATCTAGCTAGAAAATACTACACACATTTGGAGAGATAAATTTATAAAGAAGAAGAAGGGGAGAAAGAATAGAAGAGTTCCCATTAACCGTTATGAATAATGAATAATTTACACATGATATACTATGTATAATTCAATGAATGGGAAATGGAGGAGAACCAATGTGCCATAGTGGTGTTCTAGAGTGATCTGGACACACACCAACAGTTATAGGAGTGAACTTCCACCTATTCTAGTATCAGAGGTAGTTACGGGAGTGAACGACTACCTAGCCGAGTTAACTAGTCAACCAGTTTTAGTTAACTGACTGAACAAAGTGTAGTGAGGAGTAGATCAAGGAATCAAGGGTAATGTGCCAGTCTGGTGATGATTCCAAGGAAAGTGCACATTAGCATGGTGATGATCCCAATGTTTCATGGTGACAAAACCAATGCAACATCTAGACTCAACTCAACTAGTCAAACCAAAGTGTCAACTGAAGAGAGTATTCTCCAGGTGGAATATTCTCCCCTAAAATATAGGAGACTGGATAATGACTAATTATGACTAATAAACAAGGAAAAATCTTAGGAAAAAAAAATCCTAGGTGTGTGTGAAGTAACTCCAACACATTCATCTTGGTGAACTTGTGTTGAATTGTAGTGTTTTTGAAGGGTTTTATCACATTGTGATGTTCATGAAATGATATTTTGGATTGCGGTGTTCCTCAATAGTTATGTAGCATTGTGACATTCTTCTTGGTTTACTATCTTGAATTGTTATGTTCCTTAATAGTTATTTCTTATTGTGATGTTTATTATGGTTAACTTATCTTAGCCATGGTTGTTTTTAGTTGGCCATGGTTGAATTTGGTTTACTATGGTGGACCATGATCAATTATATTTGACTATGGTATACCATAGTTATGCATGGTTGATTATGGCCGACTATTTTTACCATGGTTACCCATGGTTGAGTATGATTATGTCACAATAATTATGCTCATCTTAGTTTACTTATGTCAAATTACTACATGTGTCAATGGTTTTGTCGCATTATGTTTCTGGACTTTTTTCAAATTGTAGTGTTCCTCAAGTGTTATGTTTCATTTCAATGTCCATGAAGGAATATGTTGGAAAAAAATTATGTCACATTGCAACATAATGATTATTTCAAATTATGATAATGTGTGATTATGACATTGCGATGTCCATCAAGGGTTATGTCACATTGTGACATCCTCAAGGGTTATGTTGGATTGTGATGTTCCCCAGTGGTTATGTCACATTGTGACATTCCTCAAGGGTTATGTTGGATTTTTATGTTCCCCAATGATTATGTTACATTGACTTATGTCAAATTGCAATGTTCTTCAATGGTTAACTCATATTGCGATGTTCATTAAGGGCTATGTCACCTTACAACATTCCTTAAGAGTTATGTTTTACTGTGATGTATCTAAATGGACATGATGCAATGTGATATTCATCTTAGTTGGCTTATATGGAATTGTTATGTTCCTAAATGGTTATGTCGCATGTGACATTCTCCTAAGGGTTATGTCACATTTATGATGTTCCTTAAAGGTTTTGTCACATTGCAATGTTCATCATAGTGGACTTATGTCAAATTGGAACATTTTTAAAGTGATTTATTACATTTTGACATTCATGAAAGGATGTGTATGTTGGATAGTGATGTTCCCTAGTGGTTATATATCATTGTGAGATTATTCTTTCTTCACTTACACCAAATTGCTATGTTCCTCAATGGTTATCTCACAATGCAATGTTCTTGAAGGGTTAGGATAGATTGAGGCATTCTCAATGGCTATTTCATATTGCAATGCTTATCATGGTTAAATTCTATTAACCATATTTGTCTTTAGTTGGCCATGATTGATTATGGTTGACATTGGCTTACTATGGTGGATGATGATCAACTATGTTTGAATATGGTTGATCCAAAAATGATCTTTTAAAGACTATGGTTGAGTTTTAGGCATATTTTAAATTACCACTTAGGAATTAAGAAAAGAAGATCTTAATGAAAAAATATTGCAGCCATCATAAATAATGTAGATTAGAAAGTAAACATAAGGAACAACAAACCATAACACCAATCTTGATAATGGAGTTCGACACAAGATTGCCTACGTCTCTGGGCCTTTGTCTCAGTGGGGAAGCCTCTTTTATTAATTCTTCAATGATTTAAAAATACAAAAATTGCATCAAATTGATTTCTTAATAGTGCATCTATGTTCTTCTCAACTTCAAAAATCCAATACAGCTGACGAAATTGAAAAAGATTGAGTATTGCCTCCAAAATTGGCCTCCAAAGTTCTATTATCTCACTTGTTTTTTCTGCATAAAACATATTGCCTCTGCGAATTTTACATAATTTATCTGTAGCCTGAGTGGTAATTTCCTTTGTTTAAATAAATGAGGGTCGCGTGGGATCAAATCCCAAGAGAACCGCTTTGTTACAAATCTTGTAGCATAAAATTCGCATAAAATACCAAAATATATGGAGTTTAGATTTTAAATATGGTTAAAATAAACCATATCTAAACTTTTCGACCCACTCTATGACATATAATGTGGCGCACATATTTAAAACCCACATAAAATATAGTTTAACACCCATTTGCCAACATAATATATGATTCGTGGCTAAAAAAATGGAGAGTGCCCTTTTTATATATGATTCGTGGCTAAAAATATGGAGAGTGTCCCTTTTATATGGTTTTTAAAAGACCATATTTTAAAATTGTGGCATTTAATGACAACCATAATTTATGGTCAAACCATATCTTTGGCATTATTTTTTGGTAACATATATGCATAGGGAGTGATTTTAGTAACGATATAATATATGGTTAGCCCCTATATATTGGCATTAAAACTTTGAATTGGTGCTACTCATATGGTTTAAAAACCATTTAATATAATGTAGCATGAAACTTTGAGTTACCACCTTTTTATGGCATAAAATATTTAATAAATGTAACATTGCCATATTACATTAACACAATTGTTCAGTCACCATTCAATGCCATTCAATGCCATATGTACTTGAATACTTTCACGTCATTTTTTGACTAGTTTGATTTTTTTTTATGGAGAAGACCAAATTTTCCAATTACCATAATTTTCTCATACGTTGTTCGTTTTTTTATCCGTTTGTGCCACTGGAAAGTTTGCGACAAGAAATTCATGATCATGTCATTTTTTTGAGCATTTGAGAACTTTGATTTTTGAGCATTTCAGGATCCATTTTGGATCAATGGTAGACCATGGTTGAGTTTGGTCGAATATGATTGAATTTGGTAGAAGAAGAATGTGCATGGTTGACTATGGATGACCATGTTGACTATTTTTTAACATCGGTACCTATGGTTGACTATAGTTATGTCACAATAGACATGTTCATCTTAGTTGACTTGTGAATTACTACAAACCTCAATGATTGTGTCACATTGCATTGGTGGACTTATGTTGAATTGTAGTGTTCTTCCTTTATGTCACATTGCAATGTCCATGATGGGATACATTGGATAAATATGCTCCTCAATGATTATGTGCATTGTGACATTCATGATGATTGACTTATTGCAAAATACTACATTCCTTAATGGTTATGTTAGAGTGTGATGTTTCTCAAGGGTAGACCATGGTTCTATGAGGTAGACTAGGGTTAGGTTAGATTGTGACATTCCCCAATGGTTATTTCATATTTGTATTTGTAAATGTGATGTTTGTGAAAAGGTTGGGTTGTATTGTTCTATTTCAAATTACAAATATCAACATCCTTTCACACACTAACCATATTCTTATTCTCATATGTTCTAGAGAAGCATGCTGCATGGCGATTAACATCATGGCCACCTTCAAATATTTATGATTATTCTAGAAAATTCTTTGAAAATATTTACCTGCACATAGAGTAATGCAATGACTAATAGTCCATTGCATTCAATAAGGTCTAATATCTATATCTATATATGTTTATGCTATTATATTTTTGTCCATTGATATAAAATATTGAGGCTTTGGGCCTGCAAAATCTCCTTAGCTAATTGAACTAGAAAAAGAAAATACAATCACTTACCTCAAGGTTTACTTGGCTCCCAAAATTGATATCTACCAAAAAATTCATCATCGGTTTTAACATTTACATGTATTCCCCAATTGATATATACCAAAGTGAGATGCAAACATTTTTTAGAGCACAAAAACTTGAGTAAACATTTGCATCTCAAAAGGATTTGATGTCTCTTGATGCATGACAAATCCGGAGTTAAGATGGATCTACGTTGATATATATATATATATATATATATATATATATATATATATATATATATATATATCCACGTGTCAACTCCATGTTGAGCACATAAGGAATTCTACATCTCCCTCACACTCAACCCACCATCCAAATGTTTATATATATATATATATATATATATATATAGTTTATATTGAAATATTTGGTTGTTACTAATATTTTTTTAAATGACATGTGTTAACTCCATATTAAGGCTTGAAGGAATTACACATATTCCTCATATGGAGAAGTAGAAAGCACTTATAAAAAGAATAATATTTTTTTCTCTTTGGATTTCTCCCTCTATATAAAGTTGATATAAAATTATATTAAAATATTTTTTTAAACACCACACGTGAACCCCGTGTTGAGAACGAAAGGGATTATGCACCCTCCTTCATACTTCGTTGTAGAAATTGTCTTTTAGCACAATGTTTTTTTTTTACTTTCAATTGATTTCTACAACAACCTATGAAGGAGATGTGATATTCCTTTTGTGCTCAACATGGGTTTGGAAAGTGGTATTTAAACAAATATTTTAATATCCACCTTAAGAAAAATAATTTTGTATCAACATCCACCTTTAAGTAAAATAAATTTATAACAAGTTTATATATAGAGAGAGTAATTGAAAGAAAAACAATTCTTACCCTCCCCATAGGTGATTTCTACTTCTCCATAAGAGGGAGATGTGTAATTCCTTCAATTCTTAATATGGAATTAACGCGTCATTTAAAAATATATTAGTAATAACAAAAGGGTGTGCACAAATTTGGTGGATGAAAAGTGGCAAGGGGTCAGTAGGCATGCACACTCGTAGGAATGCGTGTGCATTCCTAGGAACATGCACAAATCCCTGATGTTAGAGGTTTGGAAAAATCTCAAACCTCCACTCAGCGTGCCACATAGGCATGTTGACATGAATGCATGCACTTTCTTAGGAACACATGTGTGTTCTTAAGAATGCTCACATGTTCCTGTTGTGCCCTTTTTTAAGGGACCGCAGGCATGATTTGTGCCCATTTTCACAAACTACACTTCATGTTTTCATTTCATTGAGCTAGGGAGGAAGAGAGAAACAAGCAAATACTCAAGAGATATTTCCATTGTGTCCAACTGAAGCTAAGTATGCTTGAATTTTCCTCCCACTCTAGTTATTTTTTAGTTTTATTCAATTAATTTCATATTTTCTAAAAGAATCTAAAGTATAAAAACTTCTAATATTCTATACAAATCTCATCTAGAAAATTCATAGAGAGTCACCTCTTTCATTTCCTAACATTTCCCCTCTAAAAATAACTATAGAGAATTTACAAGAAAAGAGAAGTGGAGGGGGACATTTTGCATATATTCCTCCCTTAATATCAACCTAAAACATGCTCAACATACTTGGTAGCTTAAAAAACTCATGTTGGTTAGTTTTATGTCCCATTTCATTTAAATTTTGTCTTGTAAACCCATTTAGAACATACACCTTTTATTCATTTAGGACACGACACAAGTTTCCATGTTTGGTTCTTCATCATTGCATCATATTCTACATTCATGGACACAACACAAGTTCTCATGTTTGGTTCTTCATCATCAAATCACATTCTACATTCATTGGTTGTTTCTAATATTTCTTTCCTCTAGTTTCCTCAAATGAAATTGTTGTATGTAATACCTTTGTCATAAATGCACTTCCATATCTCATATTTTCTTGTTCTCAAACTTCACTAATAATATTCATTTTTTGTATAATAGGAGAATATCTAATAATAATAATAATCTATTTTTTAAGGTCATGACCAAGCCAGACACCAAATTGGTGTATGACACCCCCTTGTTTGTGGGACAAGGGACCCCCTCTTCCCAACGATTTAACTGGTAAAGTATATGGAGGTATACATACCCTACCCCCTTTGGATTTGAACCTATGACTTCTTAGGAGGAAACACATGTTCTTAGCCATTAGGACCACTCAAGCTGTATATGCCTCACTCAAATTTTTTAATTTATTAAAATATGTATTTGCATGTTTATTGTAATTTTCTATTTTAATAAAAAAACACAAACCTAATTTATATGTCATGCCTTATTAAATTGTAATAGATATTACTAATATGGAACCCAAAGACAATGAAAATTGTACACAAGCAGACCAAGGCCATGAAAATCCCAAACCACCACAACCACCAAACATAAACAAACAGATTGATGAGGGGTTGGCCACATTGAGGCCTTTTGTCCATGAATTAAGGGGCACAAGAGAACCTACCAAATTGTCCTTGGCCACTTCATTACACATCATTGTATCATCCATTTCAAGTTCCCAAGGGAAATTAACTATTATTTTTTAACATAGGTCTAGAATGTTCAATTTTTATAGGAATGGACTGGATAGAAACCAAGTTAGAGGCTTGGGTATTTCAAAAAAAGAGTTGATGTCTCTTTTTATTGATCCTCAATATGGACAACAACCACCTATCACCGAGAAATGGATTTGTATTGACTGGTGCATCCACCCATAAATTCTTAAAAAATAGATGGATAGGTGGTTCATGGTATTTCATAAACCTCCCTGCAATAACATGGAGGTTCTTTTATATTCTTTTAGAAAATTATGGGAAGAATTTCTTTTGGGTTACCATGTGAACTACTTTGACATTGGTGATTTCCAATGGGTGGGTCTAGGGTATGCACAAGATCAAGAGGGTGTTAGGTGTGATCCCATGTTAGGTCCTTTCCCCTCGGGTGAAGGCCTAGCCCCCTTGTCCAACATACTCCCATTGCAAAGGGATTGAAGAAGGAACAAGGAGCTCTATCATCCTTGAATCATATTTTAGTGCAACATGGTAGTTTTAATGCACTATCTCGGTAGGAAGTTCCTACTGGTGACATTGACATAGGGGTTGGACCTTCAACCCCTAGAATAGAGGGAAGCAAGGAGAGGGAACATGGATAGAGAAGTCATTCATGTGAGCCTCACAAATTCTCAAGTTGGGGGTAGACTTGTTATGGGCCTATGGAGGCTAGTGGAAAACATAGCTTCATGGAGGAGGTTAGTACCTTAACCATTTATATGATCTTAATCATTATATATTATATAGTATTATATGTATTTATTTAGATATTTTATTGTATGATGTTTTGTATTTGTTATGCCTGTATAGTAGACCCTCCACCCTAACAAATGCATCAATGTATATCTCCACCACTGATGCAGCAGTAGAGGAAGCTTGTTCATTCTATGTACCCCATAACAAGTATGTGTCACATTTGATAAATTCATCATAGTAATTTCTTTATTTTCTCGCATACTCAAATTGATAATGTTCTTGTGTTTTTATAGGTTGTTGGACCAGGTAGTGTCGAGCAATGTCCACCTAGGATGGAAAAGTCACCCGCTTCAAATATATCATGTGTTGAGTTAAATCTCGTTTGAATCTCAAATTTATTGTATTTGTGTCGTTGAATTTTACTATTTGGTACTAATAACAATATTATTAATATCTATGCAGATTGTTGATATCTTCTCTTGTTATAGTAGTAGTACAGTCCTTGTGTATCCAAACACGAACTTTGGTTTACCTATTTCCAAGATAAGTGTTAGGTACCTAACCCCTCATGTAGGTAGAATAATATATTTCCATGTAATAAAGGTCAATATTAATAAGGCCTAGAAATAAGGAAGAATAAGTCTAATGTAAGAAGACCTAATAGAAGCTTCCACTTCTAGAAGGATCTTCTTCTAGATGGTTCTTTTGATAAACATATTTAGTATAAATGGGAGTTGAGGGTATGAGAAATTGTGTCTTGGATATTATTGTAATAGAGATTTGCTTTGCTGGAGGTTGCTCCCTCGAAGAGGCAAGTAAACATTTCTATCAGTAATCAAAGTGATCATTCTGGTATTATTCTGGTATCATTTTGGTATTATGTGGTGTTGTTATGGTTATATTGTTGTTCATATGCCTTTCCTAGATATTTATTTTTGTTCTACATACTTTTATATCTGGAATATTACAAGTGGTATCAGAGCACCTTCCTTGGCAAAAAATTGTGGGTTAATTTTTTTTCCAGGTTAGAGACATATTTCAACATATTTAAGCTAGAGAGATCTGTCGTTACACACATAAACCCATGGTCGAGGATTCATACATGCAAGAAATACAAGTGGTACTTAAGCACACATTTTTTGGCTGCCCTTGGAACCCCTGTTGGTACCCCTTCGAGTGGTAGCGCATCAAACAACACCTATATAGAGATTGACCTAGATCTCCTGAAGCCCTCCATAGATAAACTGATCGGCCACCTGATTGATATAGTGCCACTAAGGAAAGCACTTGAGAAGATACTCTATAGCACATAGGTAGTTAGGTAGTACGACTAAGGGCACGATCTAGCCTCCTTAGTTGGTGCCCTGAGATATTGGGCCGAGTACTACTGTTGGATGTCACACGTATATCAGAGATCTATGGCACAGGGAAAACCCTTCTTTGTAGAACCCTTGAATACCTAACCCTTGGGATGGAAACAARAATAGAACAAACAATATATATTGTGGTGCAACTGTGTCTCTTGCATTCGAGTTGTGAAATTACTACACATTTATTCTTGTTAAGMATTTGGGCATTTCATCACTACAATATTCTTCAGATCAGAGTATAACTCCACAAAAGTAAAAAAAAAGAAAGGTAGAGTTTGGATCTTGTTGGAACCATTATTTGAGATCTATTCCRTTGGATTTATCTCTTCGCCCTTATCACAGTCCTACCTATCATTTTCAACAATTTTTTTCTTGTGGACCGAACACCCTTATTCGGGATTTACCCCATTGGATTCAACTTGTCTCCCTGATCGTTGTGATACACTTCACCCATAACCCATTTTCTGTGTGGTCCCACCCACCCCTTTTCGTGTTCCCTCGTCATTATGGCCCATAACCATAGCCAAGACTTGGAATCTCGCTTCACTACCTTGCACTCTAATTTCACAGAAACCCAACAAGAAGTGCAACAACTCATTGCAAATATTACCACCATAAATCAAAAGATGCATTCCTCCATCGTTGCCTCAATCGAGAAACTCAAACAAGACCTCAAATAAGACATTACTACCCAACTTGAATATGTCAGTACAATGATCTACGTCAAGCTGCATATCCCTACAAATCTTCCTTTAGATAACCCACCTATGAATACCGAAGGTGAAACTTCCTCTCATTCCTATAATTTTCAGCCTCATCACTTTCAGCGTGGCCTATTCCTTCTGCATGTCGATGTGACTAAATTTTATGGATCGGATCCCACTAGCTAGGTAACTCAAATGGAACATTATTTCTCTTTGTATGGAATTATGAATGAGTTGGCCAAACTACGGTATGGTGTTATCCATCTATATCAAGAACGTTGGCAATGGTGGAAATGGAGAAAAAATGTCCGCCAAAGGTATGTGGCATGGACACACTTTGTGGAAGAGATTTATGAATGCTTTGACACTAAAACCAACCATTTACGCAATTTGACAAAGTTGAAACAATCTAGAATAGTGGAATACTTTATAGTTGCTTTTGAGCGATTGGATTTTCATATAGAGGGCATGTCTGATGCTTTTTTTGGGGAATGTTTTATCAGTGGCCTCAAGGATGAGATTCGTGCTCATGTCCTCATGGTTCGACCTCAGAGTTGGGTGGATGCTATTAAAATATCTAAGGAATCACAACATGTTGTCTCTTCTCAAGACCAAAAACCCTCTATTATTCCTTGCACTAAACCAGTAACTCCCACTCCTCCTTCTACTCCACTAAAGATCCCTAAATTGACCAGGGATGAAATGGTTGAATGCAAACTCAAAGGCCTTTGTTATAATTGTGATGACAAATATTCTCCGAGACACAAGTGTAAGGAACAAAATATTTGTATGGACATCTCAGAGGATTTTTCAGAAGAGGATGTTGAGGCTCCCCTTGTGTCAGTGTCACCTGAACCCACTAACATAACCCCTCCCTCAGACCCTCCCAAATTAGAACCAGTCATTTCCCTAAATTATCTCACTGAATTCTCTGCTCCCCAAACCCTCAAGATAATTGGTTACATCAAGCATAGAAAGGTCATCATTCTTGTTGATGGTGGAAGCACCCATAATTTTAGTCATCATCACATTTCCCAAGAAACTAGTTGCTATATCGGTGCAGTCAATCATTTTCAAATCATTATTGCCAATGGCAGGTCCATGAAATGTGGAGGGCATTATGAAAATGTGTGTCTCCAAATTGGTGAATACCACCTGAAATATCATATGTTTTCTATTGACATGGGAGGCTATGACATTGTGTTGGGTGCATAATGGCTAGGGAATTTGGGTACCATTCTCATGGATTTTAAGGAATTAACCATGCAATTCGACCAGGAAGGCCAACAATATAAGTTCCAACGCATCACCATCGATTCCCCGGAGATCATTAGTTCCCATCGCATGGAAAACCTTCTAAAAAAAGGCCATTCTGGCCTTATTTCCCAACTCCATGCCATATAATCAACTAAGACACCCTTTGTGCCACGGGACCTCCAATCCATCCTCTCTAAACATCAAGTGGTTTTTTCCACTCCCCATGGACTTCCTCCCTCCCATGGTGTTCATGATCATTCCATTCCCCTTGTCCCAGGAAGCCTTCCTCCCAATATTCGTCCCTATCATCACCCATTTTCCCAAACAATCCAAATTGAGAAAATTGTTCAATACCTCCTCAACGCAAGTGTTATCCGTCGTAGTACGAACCCCTACTATTGACCTGTGGTCATGGTCCTTAAGAAAGAAGGTTCTTGGCGCATGTGTCCTGACTTTCACACCCTCAACAAACTCACCATTAAAGACAAATTTCCCATTCCTGTCATTGATGACCTCTTGGATGAATTGAGTGGTGCTTGGTTATTTACTAAACTTTATCTTTGTTCTAGAAACCACCAGATCTGTATGAAAGAGGAAGACATTCCTAAGACTTCATTTAGAACTGATGAGGTCCACTATGAGTTTTTGGTCATGCCCTTTGGCATGTGTAATTATCCCTCCACTTTCCAAAGCCTCATGAATCATGTCTTCCATCCTTTTATCCGTCATTTTTTCTTAGTTTTCTTTGATGATATCCTCTTCTATAGTAAAACCTGGACAACCCATCTTTCTCATGTGGATCGAGTTCTCCATCTCCTCTCTTAGCACCAATGTCTCATCAAAAAATCTAAATGTTCTTTTGGTTCCTCGGAAGTCAAGTACTTGGTTCATCTTGTTGGCAAGTCCAGCATCAAGGTGGATCCTAAAAAGATTGAAGCTATGAAAGATTGGCCTCACCCAAAGACTCTCAAGATCTTGCATGGATTTATGGGTTTAATAGGTTATTATCGCAAGTTTGTTAAGAATTATGGAAATATTGCGGCACCTTTCACTGCACTCTTTAAACAGAATTCTTTCACTTGGACTCCAACATCTGCTTAGGATTTTCAAACCTTGTAGATGGCCATGTGCACCACTCTAGTCCTAGCTCTTCTTGATTTCACAAAGACCTTTGTCCTGGAATTTGATGCTTCCAAGAAAGGAATTGGTGTTTTCCTTATGCAAGAGGGTCGACCTTTGGCCTTTACCAACAAACAACTGTCTGAGCACAATTTGGGAAAATCAATCTATGAAAAGGAAATGTTGGCTATTCTGCATGTCGTGGATGTTTGGTGCCCTTATCTATTGGGGAAAATCTTCCAAATTAAGACATATCATCAAAGCCTCAATCATTTTTAAGGAACAACACCTTTCCTCCCTAGAGAAACAAAAATGGGTGACTAAGCTCTTTGGATATGATTATGAGATCATTTACAAGAAAGGCAAAGACAATGTGGTTGCTGATGCACTTTCCAGAAAATATGAAGATGAAGGGTCCCTTTTCTCTCTCTCCTTCATTGTACCAAATTGGCTCCAAGATGTTTGCTGGGAATGGCTACACGATCCCAAAAGTTTACATCTAATACAATAATTGTAGTGCAATTCTCCAGTTTCCCCATGGTACTCTTGGATCAATGATGAGCTTCGATACAAAGGCCATTTGTATTTAAGTAAACAATCAAAACTTAAATCCACGGTACTTTCTGAGCTTCATGCTACACCCACAATTGGGCACTCCGGGTTTACTAAAACCTATGACAGGGTCAAACGTTCTTTTTTCTGGGATGGTATGAAACATGACGTTCGTAATTTCTTGGTTGAATGTGATGTGTGTTAACACAACAAGGGAAAAAGAGTCAAATATCTTGGCACACTACAACCGCTTCCGATTCCACCTTCTATTTGGTGGGATATCTCTATGGATTTTATTATAGGATTACCTAAATCGAGCAATAAATTAGTCATCATGGTGGTAGTTGATCGTCTTTCCAAGTATTATCATTTTTGTTCTCTTCAACACCCATTTACAACATCCACTGTCTCTCAAATTTTCATGGATCAGGTCTTCAAGCTTCATGGCATGTCGCATTCTATTGTCTTTGATCATGACCCAACTTTCACCAGCAATATTTGGAAAGAATTGTTCAATCTACAAGTCACCCAATTGCATCTCGACATAGCTTGTCATCCCCAGACTAATGGTCAAACTGAAATTGTCAACAAGTGTTTGGAAACATATTTGAGGTGTTTTGCATCAGAAAGGAAAAATCAATGGACTCAATGGTTACCACTAGATGAATGGTGGTACAACACTTCATACCATACAACTATCCACATGACTCCTTTTGAAGTGGTATATGGACAAAATACACCTTCATTTCTCTCATATTTTCTAGGTGTCTCGAACGTCCAGGCGGTTGACCAAAATCTTACAGTTTGAGAGGATATTCTTCATACGCTCAAAGATAATTTGGTCATGGCCCAGAATCGCATGAAGAAACAAGAAGATCAAGGTCACTCTGAATGTCAATTTGTAGAAGGATATCAGGTGTTTCTTCGACTACAACCCTACAAGAAAAATTCCCTCAAGGCTGACCATTGTCAGAAACTAGCACCCAAATTTTATGGTCCTTATATCGTTCTCAAGCGTGTGGTTTAGGTGGCCTATCAGTTAGCTTTGCCCAGTCATTATAAGCTCCATATTGATTTTCATGTTTCCTACTTAAAGAAGGTGTTTGGAACTAAGTTCCAAACTCAAACCAACCTTCCCGAGTTGGACGAAGAAGGCTCCATTTGGATACAACCACAAGCAGTTTTGGACCAGCATGAGTGTCATCTGCATCAAAAAACCATCAAGGAAGTGTTAGTCTAGTGAAAAGATACAACTACATCATATGCCACTTGGGAACCAACTACCATTTTGCAACAATTTTCCCATCTCAAGCCTTGAGGACAAGGTTGTTTTTAAGAGGGAGGACATGTTAGTGACCTAACCCATCACGTAGGTAGAATAATATATTTCCATGTAATAAATGTCAATATTAATAAGGCCTAGCAATAACGAAGAATAAGTCCAATGTAAGAAGACCTAATAGAAGCTTCCACTTCTATAAGGATCTTCCTCTAGATGGTTCTTTTGATAGACATATTTAGTATAAATAGGAGCTGAGGGTATGAGAAATTTTGTCTTGGATATTATTGTAATAGAGCTATGTTCTGTTGGAGGTTTCCCCCTCAAAGAGGCAAGTAAACATTGCTCTTAGTAATCAAAGTTCTCTTTCTGGTATCATTCTAGTATCATTTTGGTATTATTGTGGTGTTGTTCTGGTTATATTATTGTTCATATGCCATTTATAGCTATTTATTTCTGTTATGCATACTTTTGTTTATCTGGATTATTACACTAACCCAGATTTCATCACTTTTATATCATGTGGGGGTTCAACGCCACCCACCCCCACCATATTTCTTATTCAATGCATTCTCAATGGATGCACCTGCAGGACACCCATCCACACCACCTCTTCCATTGCATCCATCTACAATGGATGCACCTGTATTCCACTCACCCCCACCACCATTTCCATCTATGTCATCCATCATTTCCACAGTATATTTTTACTCATAGAAGGTTGTAAATATGAGTGCTCCACCTGTCGGGGACTCTCCATCGATGCCTGATATATTCACTCTGAGATAATGTGTTGATGATCAATTTTTATGTATCATGAATGGGATTTATTTTATGCATATTTGTTTAAATTTCATGATTTGATCCTTGTAACTGATGTAGGGTGGAATCGCTGAGAGATTAAGGTTGCGGAGGAGGGTAACACCCTCACAATTGTTAGTACCATTTGTGGTGAGTTGTATTATGTTGAATTACAAAGTATAATTTTGTAATTCTTTTCATTCATTTTGGAAAAAATATTATAACGTTGTTTTCTCTTAATGCAGTCTCCAGAGCAATGAACCACGCCTAGGCGCAAAACCACTTGAGGTGCTTCTTAGAGAAAGAGAAGAAAGATAAATTTTGAGGATGCTCCTGAGGGTGGCAAGGTTGGAAGTGGTCAATCCATGGACAAGTGAAATAAATATTATACTAATTGATTATTTAGATCTCTCCTCAATCCATGGTTTATCGTGTTAGAACATGTGGACATTAGCCTCTCCAAAGAAATTCACCCTCATCCAAAAATAGTATTAGTATGCACCAAATAATTATCGTGAAGGGGAAACAACACAAACAATAGGAAAAAAATCTTATTCAAATGTAAAGTTTCCACATGGAATGTTCCCTCCAATAATGTGCATGCATGAAACCACTCCACATGTGTGAATATCAAGGAAGCCAACTCCATGGATGAGTGTGTTAGAAATATGCCAAAAGAATGGAACGTCCACAAAAAATTATGTGATCAATGCCTAGACTTGCCTTACCTTTACTTTACTTGAATTACTTTCCTAGCCTTTCCTTGCCTTTTCCTTTCCTTGTGTTCCCTTACCTTTCCTTTCCTTGCATTTAATTTCCTTGCCATGACATGCATTGGATTGACTTGCTATGCGATTTCTTGCCTTGACATGCCATGATTTTCCTTTCCATGCCATGCCATGCCTTGTGTTGTATTTCCTTGGCTTGCATTTCCTTGCCTTACTATTCCATGTTATGCCTTGCCTTTCCATGCCATGACATGCCATGTCTTGCATTTCCTTGCCTTGCCATGCAATACCATGTCATGCCATTCATTTCCTTACCTTGCTATGCCATGTCGCCTTACCTTTCCATGTCATTCCTTGCCTTGCCATTCCATGCCTTTCCTTGTCTTCCCATGCCATGCCTTTCCTTTCCATGCCATGTCATGCCTTTCCTTTCCATGACATGACATGTGTTTCCATGTCATGCCATGCCATGTCATGCCTTTCCTTGTCATGTCGTGTCTTGCCTTTCCATGATATGCCTTGTCTTGCCATGCCATGCCTTGCCTTACCTTCACTTGTTATGCCATGCCATGCAATGGGATGCCTTTCCTTGTCATTCCATGATTTTCCTTACCTTGCCTTGCCATGCCATGCCATGCATTTCCTTACCTTGTTATTCCATGCCAATCCATGTCATGCCTTGCCTTTCAATGTCATTCCTTTCCTTTCCATGCCATGCCATGTCATGGCATGCCTTGCATTTACATGTCATGCCTTTCCTTGCCATAGCATGCCATGCCATGCCTTAGATTGGATTTCCTTTCCATTCCATTACTTGCCTTGCCAAGTCATGCCTTGCCTTTCCATGCTATAAATTTCCTTGCCATGTCATGTCTTTCCATGGCTTTCCTTTCCATTCCATGCCTTGCCATGCATTTCCTTTCCTTTCCATAGCATGCTTTTCCTTGCCATGTTGTGCCTTGCCATGCCATGCCCTTCCTTTCCTTGACTTTCTATGCCATGCCTTGCATTGCCATGTCATGACTTGGTCACCTCAACAATATATTCATTTTGATATTTCATAGCTCATATCCATGCATATACATTACAAATTTCATATGAGAATCCTTATCTGTATTAATTTTCAATGAAGAAATGTGTGTTTTTTTACATAATGACTTGCATCTTTTTTACATTCACAACATAAATTTGAGCTAGTATCCACATACCAAACTTCCACATTTCAATTTGCATGTTTAAACAAATCACATAACTATCATCATCATAAACATATAACATTAATATCTTGCAACACATACATAGGTCCAAATGTATACATATCAAATGTCTATATTAGTCTAACTAAACCCAAAAATACTAAGCAATGAATCACTAAGATAAGTAAAAATAAAAGTTCTAATCTTCTAAGGCCAAAATATAGGTTGTTACATTTACAAATCCCTGGAACACTACTATGATCTAAAATATACTAATCCCTCCTTGCATGTCTTCCCGTGTAGCTTCTGATTTTAACCTAAACAACAATAAATATATATTTCCATAACATTATGCAAGGAAAAAATCAAATCAAAATGTGGATTGCAATGAAACAAGAATCACAAAAAAGGGAAACTTTCTCATCCCAAGAAATAAAAAACATTTTTTCTAGGGACATATGAATTAAATTTATATCACAAATTTCCTTTCCATCCAAAGAAGTTCTTATGACATTTTAAGTTTAGGTGAAAAAGTTTGCATACCTTACCATGCCTTTCCTTTCCATGCCATGCCTTTCCATGTCTTTCCTTGTCTTTCCATGCCATCCCTTGCCTTGCCATGCCATGCCATGCCTTTCCTTATCATTCCATGACATGCCATTCATTTCATTGCCTTGTCATTTCATGCCATGCCATTCCTTTCTTTTCCATGTCATGACTTTCCTTGCATTGACATGCCATGCCATGATTTTGTGTTCCATGCAATTCCTTTCCTTTCCATACCATGCCTTTTATTTCCATGCCATGCCATTTCATGCCTTGCATTGCCTTTCCTTCCCATGCCATTTCATGCCTTGCATTGCCTTTCCTTCCCATGGCATCCTTTTCCTTGCTAGTACATACCTTTCCAAGCCATGACATGCCTT
This sequence comes from Picea glauca, assembly GCA_000966675.3. Lineage (NCBI taxonomy): Eukaryota > Viridiplantae > Streptophyta > Pinopsida > Pinales > Pinaceae > Picea > Picea glauca. Next base: position 134,966 of record JZKD02S1678491.1, on the reverse strand, counting down.
TCCATGCCATGCCATGGAATACCTTGCCTTTTCATGCCATGACTTTCCATTCCTTTTCTTTCCATGCCTTTCCTTTCCTTTACATGACTTTCTGATCCATGCCATGCCTTTCCTTTCCTTTAATTTTCATGCCATGCCTTTCATTTCAATGCCATGCCATGCCATGCCTTCCCTTGCCATGTAATACCCCAAGACCGAACCTCAGTTGAAATTGTAAATATGTTTTATAGGATGGTGGTTCAGGTTATTATAAGCCAGCAAGATTATGTGATGATTAAGCCGGAGAGCCTAGATGCTAAAGGCCATTGAGCCTATTTTTGTATATATAAACACTAATATCATTAAAATAATACATCGTTGTGTGTAGACCAACCAACATAAAAGAGTATGGGGGAGTAAACTCCACTAGGAAGGGAAGGGGGGGGGGGCTAAGAGCCTAGAAAGGGGGCTAATCTAGACATATTATTTCCAAAGGAATATTATAATATTCTTCCTAAATACTATGGTGAGGATAATTATTTTATCTTAAGTTTTTATGGGAAAGAGAATGAATCACAAGTAGAGAGAAATGAGCTCCTTGAGAGCCATGTGTCATCAAGGGAGCATTCAAATAAAGGTGGGGGAAATTAGTCCATTTCCCACTCACTCATCCATTAACACACTCACTCATTCATTCCATGCTTGCCTTCAGCCTTACCTCTTGAGCCTGCATGCACTCTTGAACTACCCGTACCTTTCATGTTATCAGTGGTAAACTGTATCCCTCATGGGATCCACAACACACATGTACCTACATGAGCTAGTGGTGTACCTTTCTTTTATGAGAAACATCTGTTCCATGCCATGGATTTTGTTGCTGCCATCACTTGTTCCTTATTTGAACATTGTTGATGTCTTCACCATTACCTATAATTGGCTAACTTAAGCAATGAAATGAAGAAACGAGTTGTTAGGCCCATGGATTGAAGAGGCGGGTTGTTAGGCCCATGAGAAACTCTCTCTAAGTGAGAGAATTTTTGGGAAAGTGATTTCCCGAGGGAGCCCAACTATAGCTATAGTTCTCTGAGACTTCATGTTCGACCTATTGTTGAATCCATAGAAGGGAAGTGGGGTAGTCGAAGCATTATTGAGTAGAGAAGGGGCACACTTCTTGGGGTTGGACAGGCATGTGGGGAATGAGAGACTGTATTATGGTAGTTTGAGTTGGAACCTGGGACAAAAGCCTTCATGTTGTCTATATTATCTCAGCCTAGATAGGAATCCCTTTACCCAAGTGGATTTTAGTCCCAGCTCAGCGATGACCCACTGCTGAGAGTTATGCGAAGTGTGGTCTAAGGGTGGGAGGATCATGGAAAATTTTCATGCAAATGGTTGTCTTCTATCAAAGATAAGTATCAATTGTGTGTTAATTTACGTGTTGTGTACTTATACATATGTTTACGTTTATGGGTATTTCCTGTGTATGTTGCATGTATATGTTTACTGTTATTTTTACATGAATTTGTGTATTCGTAGAATGTGTTTGTCTATTTAACGTTATATATATATATATATGAAATTATTGTTTTTATGAAGTGGCATGACCCAACTTGGGTGGTTGGGTATGATACAATATATTAAGTTTTGCAAGAGTTTTTGTGTGGCATAGCCCAAAAGGTCTATGGTTGGGTATGCTACAATTTAGTATCAAAGATCCAATTTCTAGCACTGAGCCTGTATGGGCCGAGCAATTTGATTGAATCAATTGTGTAGAATTGGGCAAAAGCCCTAATTTTTGTTTTCAAAATTCTTGGAAAATTTGAAGAAATTGACCAAGTGGTGAAAATTTCATAATTTAATATATTTCAAGTAAATTTTGACCTGGTATGGGTCAAATTTTAAGTGCAAGGAGTGCATAGGAGATTTCTTTATGTTTAAAAATCATAGAAGATAAATCTCTCTCTTTGTGAGAAGGAGAAAATATAAGGTCTATTCGGGAGGGGACCAAATCCTTCACAACCGTCTGATCTGGGAAAGGAGCGCGACGATTAACCCATCAAGTCCTTCGAACTTCGTTGCTTTGAAATTTTTTAAGTCTTTGACAAAGAGGAGGTAAAATACTCAAAGCTTTGAAGAACAGGAGTGAATCTATGCCATAGATATTGGGAGTACTTGACCATTGGATTTGTCCAAGGATAGATCTGGGTCGTTGGATCAAGCACTGATCAGGAAGTGAGGCATAGTGGAGAAGATCGGATCCCAGCTGCCAAATCTGTGTACGAGTGAGTGTGAGTAATAGATATTAGAGAAGTTCAAAGGTTAGAAACTCTGAGAGAAGTAATTCCTTAAGCTTCCAGGAAGAAAATATCCTGAAGTCCCAAAATCTGGAGTAAATCTAGACTGTTCGCATTTGGGGACACGTGTCCATGGATCATTAGTGATTATTCATTAATTCAGAGTTGAGGAAATTTGTAGTGTTTTGTTGAGAGTTCACTGAAGCCTCGAATCTTCGAAGTATCAGAGTAAATTAGGACCATCCTTTGTCTGGCACACGTGTCTACACATTATTAAGTATTTGAACTTCAGGAGGATTGTGGGTGAAAATTTGTTTTGGTGTGGAAAGTTTTGAAGTCCCAGAGCACCGAAGTCCTAAAGTTGTGGGGAGAAACTATTCAAGATTTTGGAAGTTCAACATTCGAGATTTTTGAGGTGTGTTGTAGAAGAAACCTCTGAATCCCGAAGTTCCAAAGATCTTAAGCCTTGAGGCTTCAGATAGTGTATGTTCGGAAATTCGACGTTCATGAGTTTTAAAGTATCCTGGTGTGAAATCTTCTGAAGCTTGAAGTTTCGAAGTCCCGGAGCATCGAAGTGACATGGCATGCTGATGACACCTAGTGTGACATGGATCCATATTAGTTGTGCCATGTGTTATCATGTTTCATGTTTTTCACAGATCAGTGGTATCGATTGGAGCTTAACACATGTCACCCATCAACTGGGCCATGTGTCACCTCCATATTTTCACCACGTATCAACTCTCAGTGCGTATTTGTTGATAAGACTTCGGAAGGTTGGGGATTCAACATTCAAGGAAATGGGAGTATGTTGTTGCAATAACTTCTGAAGCACAAAGCTCCAGAGAGCTTCTCCAAGAGTTCACCAGTTTGGCATTCGGGGAACGTAGCGTGTGGTGTGGTCCAAAGTTTTGAAGCCTGAAGTAGTGGAGAACCAAAGTAATGAAATGTCAAAGAACCAACACAGTAAATCAAGAATTTTGCGTTCGATAAAATTAAGGTGTAATGGTATAAGGATATTTGAAGCACGAAGCTCCAGAGAGTCTCACCGAGAGTTCGCTAGTTCGGTGTTCGAGAGAAGTAAAGTGTGATTCTATGAAAACCTCTGAATCCAAAAGTTCTGAAGCCCCAAATTCTTGAAGCTCTAGATAAAGTAATTTCAACTAAGTGCTTGATCATATCCCATGGTCATATGAAGTATTGACCGAAGTAAAGGGGGGATAGTTCCTCAATTTTTTATTTTGAAGAAAGAAAAGGGATTAAGGAAAGAGTTCGTAGGGTTCTGATTGGTACGGACCTACACCTAAATATGTAAGGAAGGCATGCATACTTTATGATAGGATCCAACAGGATTCCAAAATCTAATTCGACTCTAAAGAAGAAGAACAATTTTACAGGGTTTACCTCCCTGGAAGCACCATTTTCGAATATTCATAAGTTCCTTCTCAAAACTCTGAATTGACCATGGAAGTAGGTGTTGGAAATATATCAAAAGTAGAATATAACTACTCATTTAGAAAATTGACCTAGGAAGGAAATTTTCAAGAAAATCAGAAGAAAGAATTATGATGTATTATGGAACCAAAATTGAGCGTAATTTCTTGAATTTGTTAAAGCAATAAGCCTAACAAAGTTATGTTGACTACACATTTTGCATAGTTAACAAAAACTAGATCAGATCAGGATCAACACAGAGTGTGGAATCATGGAAGATACACAGGGGGTGTGTTATCACTTTGTAATTTTCCCAAGGATGTGGAGGAAGTCACAGAGGAAACATCAAAACCACTTCAAGTCTTGGATCTAGCCCTCCAAGACTCAGAGAGGGAACTCTCTGTTTGATATTGATTTGTTTGAATAGATATTAGGCTAGCTAATGAGTTCATATTTTGGATTTTTTAAATGATTGGCTAGAACAAGAGAAAACAGGTCCATTGGGTAATGGGGTCATAGCCCGAAGTTCAATCAAAAACAAGTTCTACAGACAACCTTATAGGGCAAGATAGGCACTCTTGTTGGATTCTTTAAATTTGATTTGGATTTAGAGGAGCAAGATGAGAGGACCAGGCAATAACAGGGCAATCAAGAATCCTGAAATTAACCATTGAAAAGAAAACATTGACAATTATGTCAAAGCCAAGATCAGAGTGTATGTCTCAACAAATTTTGTTCTTTGAACTTCTTTGCATAATTCAGAGTATGAATAACTTAAAAAATACAATGGAAACAAATTATAGTGAATAAGAAGAAAATCACCACCAAAAATGACACATGAATCATGTAGTTGTTGTTACTGTATTATTGGATTGATGAAATACAGAAAGCTCTGTGAGCCCTGATACAAAGTTCAATCATGGTCCCTCCCATTCCCGGGTGTCGGAATCAACAACCCTTTTACATTAAAATCATATGAATAAATAAGAGAGATCCCCCAACAAGTTTTGAAATTCGGATTCAACCACCTCAGCCAAAAATAGCAACAAATCCCCAAAAATCCTGAACTGTCCACCATTAAAGATAGGCCAATTTTTTGCAAAAAAGGGGTCAGCTCAGACATATGTTTCTCTTTAATTATGACACTTGGGAGAAAAATGAAGGAGGTTATTTTATACTAGTATGTTGCGAACAAAAACCTCTTTTGGTTTTGCCAAATTTTCCTCTAGCTCACTGAAAAATCTCCCGCAAAATCAGGGATGAAACAGAAAGAACCAGAAATACGAAAAATGAGGCTTAAATATAGCTTTGATTCTCCCATATGGTGGCACTTGTGAAAAACCTAAGAGAGGTTTCTATTCTTCATCATGTTATGGAGAAAAACCTCTCTCGAGTTTTCAAAATTTGCCTTATTTTTCTTAGAATCGCCTTTGGAAAATGACTGGTTGAAAATGTTGTGAAAGCAATTTTGTTGGGGATAAGTGGTATTTCAGACCCCCC
>JZKD02S1678491.1:118108-128886 GCA_000966675.3 Picea glauca | reverse complement strand
AAAGAAGAATGGTCGAGGGGGTCCAGAATCCACTATCAACTATTGATCTACGCGTCGCTAGATCGACCGTTGATCTAAGTGCATTATTTATTCTTCAGGTACGAATGCAACAAAAAATTAGGTCTAATAAATTTTATGGGTTTTGTGCACTGCTTCCCTTGCTTTTGTCACCATGGGGTCAGGAAACACAACTCAATGTCAAAAATCATGAATTTTCTTTTCTTTTCCTTTCCTTGAAAATAATTTGCAGAAATGAAATATTATTTGCAAGGCAAAATACATCCAGAGTGAAAATTTTCCAGTCACCAGATGATCCTATGAATGATAGGGTTATAACAGCGACTCCACTTGGGGATGGCAACTCCTTTGGGAGATTTCAAGAACCACTAAACTTTGAATATGCAAACCGATGCTTTATTGGGTTGATCCTAAAATCTTATTCTGCAACCTGTACCTATTTTGATATTTCCACTGAAACCAAACCAAAATGAACACTGCTGAAAAAGAGATGCTTAGAATGTTGAGCTTATTCACATTCTCCTACCCTATACTACTGAAAATCATGCTAAATCAAATAATACAAAAATGCCAATGAAGCCAATCAAGTAGCTACTAAGACCAGTGGACTGCTTGACTGCTTGTCAGCACAGTAAAAAAGGAAACTTGTCCTTTTGTCCATGGATTCAAAACTGAAAAGCGTAGTGGCCACTGCTGAAAACATGATTGATCTTTACAACAAAGACCTTGACAATCCTGAAGAACCAAAGTAATTCCAGAGATAGATTGGGGTTCTGCAGTGAAAAAAATCTCCATATAGGTGACTATAGGATCAAGGTAGAAATGACTTGTTTCTTGATTTTTAAATTTAGCCAATTCAGCAACATGATATGGCATTGTATCTATGTTATTTGCATCCTCATGCACTTCCTGACATGGCTGCAAATTTTCTGATGGGTTCTAAAATGATGCTTCTGCTGAACACACCTCTGTAGCTGACTGTCTGATCATATCCATAACATAACAATTTTTGAAATCATTGGGAGTAAATGAAAACTGACTTTGAAAACACAATCCATCCAACATATTAGATATAGGGTCATAAAATATTTTAGATGACTGTGGAATTTGTTTTGCTGGCATTTCATGGCTTACACTATGATCCTCAACCAAAATATGGCCAAGGTTCCCTCTCAAAATCTGAAAAGAATTAAATCATAAAGGCAGTGAATCAAAATGGATCAGCTCATCCCCTATCTCAGGCTTCGGGATTTCATCTGAGATTTGGCCTTCAAAAAGATTCAGGAGTTGTACTTCTGGATCATCTTTGTATCATCTTTGTTCTCCTCAACTGTTGCATTAGAACATTCCTCTTTCTTACTGTTTACAATCTTCTTGCAATGTTTCCTTAGGAGTGAGGCAAAACATAGGGGCATACAATTTTCATTTTCCTGAAAATTTTCTGTACTTCCCTCCATCAAAATTTGAAATGAATTATAATCTAATGGTACAGACTTACATTCCACTGATTCAAATATTGTTTCGAGTTTTGGACTTACATCTAGACTTTGAAAATCAAGGGAAATTAGTGACTGTGATTTTGGGTCTAAAACAGATCCCATGTCGTCAATGACATCCTCTATTGACTCATCAGAATTGTTTTTGTCTTCGCTATTTACAACTTGCCTAGAGTTTCTTTTCAAAAATTGAAAAGATGAGAAACATAAGGGAAGAGTGTTTCCACTTACTCTGATATTTTCTGCACTTTGATCATTGTTGTCATAATTTCCATGTGCAAATTGATTGTCATATATGAGCTGTAGCTGATCTTCTTCTTGCCAACGACATGTTGTTGATTTCTTTGAACAGTCCACATCTATTTCATCCTCCTTCTCATCGTCATACTGATCACACTTAGGTATATTATCCAAGTAAGGAATGTCATCAAACATGCACATCATATCAGCTAGTTGTTCCTCTGCAAGTTGAGATGGAGCTTCATCTGTGATTACGTCGTGAATAGAATACATGAAAGAATCATTATCCAAACCATGGTACCAAGGGTGAGTTTCAAAATGTTTGGGAACAATGACCTTTTCTTTCTCTTAAATCAATGGAACATGATGTCTTTGAACATCAAGTTTTTCTCTTATGTTAATCTTCTACATCATCTCTTCCATGGTGCTGGCTAGGATGTCCAATTTAGCTTCTGAAGATTTCAGATACTCCTTTTCTTTGTTCTTTACCTTTGACCTTTTGGTCAGCAAGTTGGCCTCCACATCAACTACAATGTTCTACATTTCTTCGAGAGTTGCAGTGTTCCTTTCTCTTAATTGGAATGCCATCTCAGGATCAAAGGCATCTAGGAAATGCAAGTGAGTTGATCCTAGGGGTGGTCTTATATTAGTAGGCATTGCATGATATATCTTATTGAATCTTTTTGAAAAATGAGGCACCGTCTCCCCTGGCCACCTTTTCAAATGGTCATATTCTTCTAGGATGAGAAAAACATTTCTCATGATCACCCATCGATCTAGGAAATTTTTTACAAACTGATGGAAATTGCTAATGCTAGCAGCTGGAAGACTTTTAAACCAGTTCTTGACTTTACCTCCCAATGATAGGGAAAAAAATCTGATGCAGACATCGTCAACTTCTACCTCAATCTGGTCAAGAAAATCCTCAATATTTTGAATATGCTTTTCAACGGTGATCTTCAAATTTTATCCATCAAACCTGGGCAGATTATTGATGTAATTGACAGGGAGGTCATGGAGGATAGGAGGAAAATCTAGTGGCTTGTATCGGTTTGGAATTTTCATAAGTATAAGAGGTAAAGCATGGGGTTTGTAGCTAACTGGAATTTCAACAATGGCAGGAGATAAAGCACAAGGTTCATTGTAACACCCTGTTTCCCCCAGCTTGTAAATATAACTGGACTAGCCAAGACCTATGGAAAACTCATAAATATGAATATGTGATGTAAGTGGACCTTGAGGAAGAGGTCAATGAATGTGAATAACATTTTGAATTTATTCCAGGACTGCTGAGAGGGGATGTGCAGAAAAAGAGACCACGATGGCAGTGGAAGGAACCTGGAAAGGTGGTGTTAACTTCCACCGATAATTAACACCGTATTTGGACTCCATTGGCCCGGAGATCCAAAAGTGGCTTGCTGGCCCCGAAATTAATGTCTCGCAGGCTGGTAGATGGATGGCTTAATGAGGGATGGGATGGTGAACCGCCCATCCATAGAGTTGTCAGGCCTGATTAGACGCAAGGGGAATCGTGGCACACATAACCTCGCAAGAGGATAAGGCGTGAGGTAGAAGCGATTTTGGAGGGGGCAGACGTGAGGGAAACTCTGGCATTACGCAGAGTGAGTGATAGCAGAGAGGAAGGATTGCAACCTTTGCTCCTGGTCACTGGCAGACAGAGAGATGCAGTCTCAGAGCATCATGGTCTCAACTCAGGGGTGGCTAGTGGTAAATCCGCTGGGATTCGCTACGCCTACGGTTGGGTGGAAACGAGCACCCCTCTCAGCAGTTTCACCCACTTCTGTTGTTATTTCTGATAAGTGTTTTACGTATTGCATCTTGAAATTCATATACTGATATATATGCTCATAGAACTGTGAAATTGTGAACGATTTCAGTGTAAGAATGTCTGTGCAGTGTTTTGATAAGAATTAATAGACATATGCTTATAGCAGAGGAAGCCATGCATGACTTACGTTGATAAATGAATTTAATTATGCCTAGGTTGAACTAAGTTAGGCTGCCAACCCATTCTTGGGAAGCTGTTTACCCTTATCTGTCTCTGGGAATGCCCCGGTATAGATATCTTCATAGAGATTCCCTCCTTGGAAAGGTTTACCAAGAACCTGGAAAAAGGACTTGAAGGTGCAAGTGTTAATAACCTTGTACGAGGAGGAATGACCCTCTTAAGATTTCGAAGTAGCAGCGTAAGAATAAGTAACGAATCAACGGATGAGATCCTGTCGGAAGACCCATGGTCATTCACGACTGTCAGATTGATGAAAGTAACAAGGGTGTTACATACCTTGCCCCTTTCTCTCTCTATCTTCGTAAATAGCGATGAAATCGGGATCGTAGACCCCCCTCCCAAAGGTCCATGAGAACATTTGGACCGTTGATCTTTCCACACCCACGAAGTAGTGCAAGAATGCGCGAGGTGGGACAAATTTGAGTTGTTAGATCTTGAGCAGATACCCGTCAGCTGTCAGAGCTGACAGAAGTTGTGCGAGGGTTAAGCTTGTGAATAGAAGGAAAAATATCGAAAGGATTGTTGGCTCATCAGAGTTTCACACATCGGGAAATCGGAAGTCTCGATGACATGAGATCGAGAATTTCCATGGGAAATTACCCAGAAGCAATCTGGGCCGTCCATTTGAGAGAGGACGCGTGTCACGTGATTGTCTGTTTCGGAGATCTGGGCACTAGACATCAGGACGTTGGCATTCGGGAAATCAGAGTTCCTGAGGTCGTGAAAGTCGGGACATCAGAAGTCTCGAAAACGCGAGGAGTAATCTGAACCATCCCTTCACTTGGGACGCATGTCAGAGATATGAAGGGAGTCGGAGTCTGACATTTTGTGAGTCCTAGGGACGAGGCGTCCAGGACATCAGAAGTTGCGAAATCCCGAGAATTAACCAGGACCATCCATCAAAGGAGGACGTGCGAAAGCCATCGGAGCCATCGGGAAAGTCCCGACAGGAAGTTGTCTATCAACATATTGGTCATCGGGATATCGGGAATCCTGGTGATGAGAGGTTTGGGCATTTCGGAATCACAAAGTCTGAAACCCCGACAAGGAGAAGAGTGCAATCGTGGGGCCAACTATCAGCCTATCGAAGAATCAGGATTCGAGGGATCGGCAGCCCTGTGGGAAAAAAAATTTCAGCATTAGAAACCCCGAAGCCCTGATAGGTGGTAGGATGACGGTCATATAGAGGGAGGTCGTATGGACCCAAAAGGTCTGGCCTAGGGGACTAGCGGAAACTAACATCCTATCGGGATATCGGGGATTTTGGGGACAAAATGTTTATGCATTTTGACATTTTTATGTTCGAAACCCCGATGGGAGACAAGGCTGCAGTCTTGTGGAATAGCGGTCATGTGGACTAGAGGTCTAGCCCGGAGAGTTAACGGAAGTTGGAGCATGTCGGGATTTGAAGGATCAGGAATCCTGTGGGCCAATGTATTGCGGCACTTAAAAGATCGAAACCCTGACGAGTGGTAAGACTGCGGTCACGGGGGTAACGGTCGTATGGGCCAGGAGCCTAGCCAAGAGAGCTAGTGCATAAAGATTATGTTGGGATTCAAGGGATCGTGAATCCTGAGGATGAGGGTTATTCGACATTGAAAAGTCTGAAAACACAATGAGGAGGTATGGCTGCGGTCATATAGGGAGAAGGTCATGTGGACCATGAGCTTAGCCTGAAGGGATAACGGGAGTTGGAGCCCATTGGGGTTTTGCAGTTCAAAAATTCGAAAGAAGGATAAGGCTGCGGTCTTATGAATTAGCGGTCACATGGACCAGAGCATAGCCAGGAGGGATAATGCGTAAAGGATGTGTATCGATAAAATTGCTCATCGGAGATCAGGAGTTCGAGAGGATAGGGACTTTTGTCGTCAGGGATCATGAAACTATGAAACCCGAAGCTATCATCGAGGAAATGTCACAGGCGCGTGAAGAAGAGGTCGTGACAGGGAAATAAAGACCTGTAGATCGGGATTGGCCTTTCTCTTCTGTGAGCCTCGGGGATTCTCATTGTTGAGAAATCAACGAAAAAATTTGATTGTAGGTAGTGGGTGTGTCACAAAGTGGTATCAGAGCATTGTTACAACACTCGGCCTGATTGGGCTCATGAACGAGATGTGCATAAGCTCCGTTCGAAGCACTACTACGAGGAGTAACCCCCTAACTTGACTCTCTTGTCCAGGATTAAAAACTTGAAAAAAATGAGAACCTGACTGTGTGTACTTGTGAAAGAGTTATAAATTATGCACAAATTATAAAAATGTATTTAACACTTGACTAATATCTAGCGGTTGCCTTTTTCACTCTAGCGGACGATCAGCCACGGGAACCTACAGGCTTAGAGTATGGTTACTCACCAAGAGGTGGGAGAAGGCTCCCACAACAAAGGAGAAGAGTCTGACAAAAGAAGAGAAATAGGAACCCCTCCAGACCTAGCCGAGACTGTGAGGAGTCTCATGGTTGAATTGCAAAGCTGCAAGGCCGACAATGAAAGGATTATGAAAGAACAAGAAGAGAAAAACGAAATTAATGTAGTTTTACTGAAGATCTTATCCGACCTACAGTGACAAATGTAGCATGAACCTGAGATGCAGAATCATGGTCGTGTTAGTGGCCAGACTGAGAGAAGCACATAAAGAAAGGTTCACCCCAGAGGTAAAGGACCAGTGCCAGACAATTCCACTGAGAAGGAAGCTGGCGATTCAGAAGGCTCTTCCAGCAGCAGGACTGGTTCCTATTCTCAAAGAAAATAGAAGAAGCAAAAGATTTCCAAGAGTCATAAATTTGAGGAATTCAAAAAGGCCAAACCTCCCTCCTTTGACGGTGAAATAAAGAAGGGAGAGGAAGCCGAGGCCTGGCTACTTTGACTGAAGAAATATTTCAGAGTCCATAATTTTTCAGAGAATTTGAAGGCCCAAGTGGCCACTTTCAATTTGAACGGAAAGGCTTCCATCTGGTGGGAAGACCTTAAGAATATGAAAGGGGTCCGCGAGGAGGACCTGTCTTGGAAACAGTTTGAGAAGTACTTTCAGAAGAAGTATTTTTCGGAAAGATATTTCGACGAGAAGGCTAAAGAGTTTTATGAACTCAAACTGGGACAAATTACTATGGAGGAATATGTCAACAAATTCCTCGACTTATTGAGATATGCACCCTTCATCAAAGTAGAGAAGGCGAAGGCACAACGCTTCATCAGTGGGCTACCCAAGGAATACCGGAACCGAATCGAATTCGACGAGCCAAAGACCTTAGAAGACACTATACGAAAGGTAACATATTTTCATGAACAATATGGGCATCAGGTAGACTCTCTTGGAGACTAGAAACAAAAGAGTGGTTTGAGGTTTCAGAAAAAGGGGAGCAAATCCTCAAGATTTAAAAAGTACAAAAAGAACCCCAGAATGAACTTCCCAACCCGAAGTGTACTTCAACAGAACTTCCCCTCAGTGGACGGAATCAAAACTTCTGGACCTATGCCAGTGAAAACTAATAACCCAAAGAAAGAACCTATGAAATGTTGGGGTTGCGGAGAAGAGCATCTCCTAAGAGACTGTCCACACCGAAAACAGAACAGTCGGAAAGTCTATAACATTCAGGAAGCTACCATAGTCAATGATGTGGCAAGGAGTGTCTCGTAGATTTATGCAGCCTTGGATAATAACCAAGCTGACCACCAAGCTTCAGTGGTGGAAATAGAAGGTATGATTTCCAACCATCTAGTGTCTATTTTGATTGACCCTGGTTCAAATTTGAGTTATATATCCCCTAGAGTTGTTGATAAGTGTAAAATATAGCCACAAAAGAAAACTAAACCATGGTTAGTACAGTTAGCCATGGGCACCAAAAGAAAGGTAGTAGAGGTCATACCAGCCTACCAATTAATGTTGGGTGAATTCCCCACCCAAGAAACCCTTAATGTATTACCCCTGGGATCATATGACATGTTGATTGGTATGGACTGGTTGGCCTCTCATAAAGCCAAACTGGACTGTTACCATAAAACCTTAGAATGTGTGAGCAAAGAAGGAAAAAGGATAACCCTCCAAGGAATCCGAAAACTGGTCTCGGTGAGACAAATATCAACGCTTCAAATGAGAAAGTATTTTCGAAAGGGATGTCCCCTATACACAATACAGGTGTTGAAAACCATCGAAGGCGCTAAACCAACCCTGGATGATCACCCTATCCTGAGAAAGTACATATATTTGTTTCCAGAAGAGGTACCAGGTATACCTCTGAGAAGAGACATTTACTTCTCGATAGAGCTCGCACCAGGAGTGGTGCCGGTGTCTAGAACACCCTACCGAATGAGCACACTTGAGTTAGTTGAACTCAAATTGCAATTGAAAGAAATGATGGATAAGGGTTATATTCGACCCAGTGTGTCCCCATGGGGAGCACCAGTCATGTTTGTGAAAAAGAAGGATGGCACCCTTATACTGTGTATAGATTACAGACAACTTAATAAAGTAACCATAAAGAACAAATACCCCTTGCCCAGGATCGATGATCTATTCAATCAATTTGGGGGTGCATCTATTTTCTCAAAGATTGAATTGAGGTCGGGATACCATCAGGTCCGAATTAAGAGTGAAGACATCCATAAAACCGCTTTCCGAACACGGTATGGTCATTATGAGTTTGTGGTAGTGCCATTTTGGTTAACCAATGTCCCTGCCACTTTCATGTGCTTAATGAACAATGTACTCAGTAAATTTTTAGATAAATTTGTACTAGTCTTCATTGATGACATATTAATCTACTCTAAGAATAGAGAAGAAAATGAAGAGCACCTTAGACTTGTGCTACAAGTGCTAAGAGAGCATCAACTCTATGCTAAATTCAGCAAATGTGACTTCTTTCAGAAGCAAATACATTACTTGGGACATGTTTTTTCCGATGAAGGGGTAGTAGTAGATCCTGACAAGATCAGGTCTATCATGGAATGGCCCACCCCAAAGGATGTCTCAGACATCAGATCCTTTATGGGATTGGCGAGATACTATAGGATATTTATAAAAGATTTCTCCAAGATTGGTTTTCCAATCACTACCCTCTAGAAGAAGGGGACAAAATTCATGTGGACACAACAATGTGAAGAAAGATTTCAAACCTTGAAACATCTACTAACCCATGCACCTTTATTGAAAATCGCTGACCCATTAGCTGACTTCCTTGTGTGCATGGATGCTTGTAAGGAAGGGATTGGAGGAGTCCTTATGTAGGAAGGAAAGGTGATCTGCTATGAATCCCAAAAATTGAATGAACATGAGGTCAACTATGTGACTCATGATCTAGAACTGGCTGCCATAATGCATGCCTTAAAAATGTGGAGGCATTACCTCTTGGGAAGAAAATTTGTGCTTATGACAGATCACTGTGGATTACAGTATTTGTTCGACCAACCAAAGCTTAATGCTAGACAAGCCAGATGGATGGCCCTCCTTAGCGAATTTGATTTTGAAATCAAACACATTAAAGGAAAAGAGAATAGGGTGGCCGAAACCCTCAGCAAAAGCATGAAAATGATTCACCTGGCAGCAGTGAGTACCTGCGAGACAGATGTCAAGAACAGAGTAAAAAAGGCACAAGAAACAGATCCCTTCGTTCGAAATGTGAACCTGTACCTACAGCAAGAACCCGCTGGAAAAAAATATAAAGGCTATCAGATGACCAAAGGAGGCCTGCTCACTTACAGAGATAGACTGTACATTCCCAATTGTGACGAATTGAAGAGGTTCATCATGGATGAACTACATAAAAGACCCTACACTGGTCACCTAGTGTAGTGTACCCTTTCACTACCGAGGTTTCCAAACCTCTTAGTTTACCATTATTCATGGATGTTTACATAATTCATACTGAAATGATAAGCAAATGATTTTAATATAATTAAAACACACTCAAACTCAGAGTAAAATATATGGGTACTACTATAATTAAACAAGTCATAGCATTCAACAGCACCTCATTTACACACAGCGGAAAACATGATAATATATACAACACAGTCGTGCCAAAACATGTTCAAAACATAATTCAGAATACTTATCTTTTATCAACTGTAGAAATCACCAACCAAGTGCAGGCCTTCCACGAACCTCCCATCCTTAGACCATGCTGTTCATCGGCTCAACAGTAGGTCACCCCCGAGCTGGGACCGAGCTCCACCCTAAGGCAAGGAATCCTAGGCTAGGCTAAGGTTACAGGAAGATAACACATACACATTCACCAGGAAGAATCTCTCCCAGGAATCTCCCACGCTCACTGCACACAGACCCTCATTCCCCACATGCATGTTCCACCCTAGGAGAGTGCACCTTCTCTGTCACCTAGATAGTCCTTCGGCTACCAGTCTCCCTTACCTTGGGTTACATGAACAGACCAGACCATAATTCTCCGGGCTCTATGGAAGCTACAGGGTTCCTTCTAGGAGTTCTCTTCTCCCTCTGCGCACTCTCTCACCTGGAGGAGTCGCTCACAGGACAACAAGCCTCATGCAGTCCAGCACTGCATGGTCACAACAACCACAGAAAACACAGACAATTGCTTCTCCAAATGGTTCATCTGTCACAAGATAATCTCATGGGATGATTTCGGAGCAGGCTTCACACACAGGCTAGCTCAGTTTTCCCTGAACAACCAGGGATTCTTCCACTCGAGTTCAACACAGTGAATTCTGGTTCAGGAAATGCACTCTCGGGATTTCCTGGAACAAACACAGACTCACAACTCTGGACAGGGTATACCCGGTTTTCCCAGGACAACACAGGCTTTTCAGCTTTTAGAGATAAACCAAGGTATTCTGGCAGATGGCATACCAGTTCTACGCTCAAAGGTTCGGGTCAGAATAGAGGAAGATCCCCACCCATGGTTCAGTTCAGGGCTTATATTTGCATGCACTAGGGTTGACACTTGTCACCCTGGGAACAACATGCATACCACAGCGTGCATCCCCTTTGCACGTTCCCTCCCTTGCCAGGAACTTGGGATAAACA
>JZKD02S1678491.1:90572-104779 GCA_000966675.3 Picea glauca | reverse complement strand
ATATATTTTTAATTTTTGTTTTTGTTTTTATGTTTTGTTATATTTTGTTTTGTTTTATTTTAATATATGTATTACGTTTCTTTTTAGTAAATGTTTATATTATTGTTGTATTTTAATATATATATTTTGTTTAATTAATATTTTTTAATTAATTTAAATCAATGGAATACTAACCTAATTACTAACTTAAATAATTAACTTAATTATTAATTAATTAGTTATTATCTAGTTTAACCTATTCTAACTATACTAAAATTATTAATTAATCTAATTAACTTACTTTATTGTTAATATTATTAACTTATTGTTGTTTTTAGCCTAAGTTTGTTTATTCATGGGTGGGTGGAGGGATAATGGAGGATGATGTCATGAGGTAGGGGGCGTATGGTATTGTCGGTATGGTGGTAAGTTGTAAGGGTGGTAAGCAGTAAGTGGTATGGAGCAGAGGAGGTCTAATGCAATGGATTGATGACACATTGGGATAGGGCCCGTAGGGAAAAAACGCCTCATTCCAGACCCCCCCCCCACTGTTAAAGGAAGAACTGTCGAGGGGGTCTGGAATTGCTTGTAGACCGTCCATTTGCATGCTATCAGGATGACCATAGATCTGTGCGCACTTGTTAATTACCATTCCAGACCCCCCCCACTGTTAAAAGAAGAACGGTCGAGAGGGTCCAGAATCCACTGTCAGTCGTTGATCTACGCGCCGCTAGGTCGACCGTCAATCTAAGCACGTTCTTTATTCCCCAGGCACGAATGGAACAAAAAATTAGGTTTAGTGCTTTTTGCGGGTTTTGTGCGTTGCTTCCCTTGCTTTTCTCACCATGGGGTTAGGAAACACCACTCAACATAAAAAATCATGAATTTTCTTTTCTTTTCCTTTCCTTAAAAATAATTTGCAGAAACGAAATATTATTTGCAAGCCAAAATACATCCAGAGTGAAAATTTTCCAGTCACCATATGATCCTATGAATCATAGGGTTATAACATGGTGTACATCTAGGAAGATGATATCAGAGTGATGGATGTCCATATGGGTGATGAAGGTAAAAACTCAAATGGACATGGAGAAGGAAAGGAAGAAAACGTGAACTTGGTAGAGACCATTAAAAAA
The DNA here is from genome assembly GCA_000966675.3 of Picea glauca. NCBI lineage: Eukaryota > Viridiplantae > Streptophyta > Pinopsida > Pinales > Pinaceae > Picea > Picea glauca. The sequence goes on along the minus strand of JZKD02S1678491.1, from coordinate 103,664 downwards.
TTGCAAAAGGATGCCCAAAGTTATAAACATAGTAACGAAATGCTTATGAAATCCAAGGAGCAGTAGGAGTACTTCAATATAAATTTAATGCAAAGCTTGGACATAATTGAAAAGAATATGGATAAGGAGTTTGACTCAAGCAAATCAAGAAGTCACAGGTCTCCTGATGAGAAAGGAAGAATAAGAAGTGCTAGTAGATATGACCATCCCTCCCCAAGGCATTTCACTAGGAGAGAACACAGTAGCTCAATTCCATCCCCTGTCAGGAAGCATAATAAGAGGTATGGGGTGGATAAGATACAAGGAGAAATGAACAAAATCAAACCTCCTACATTTGAAGGTGATCACAAGAAGGATGAATATGAAAAGACATGGTTTCTAGGCATGATAACGTATTTTGAATTACATAATTGTTCTTCACATGTAGAAGGGAGAACTTCTATCTATCATATCAAAGGAAAGACATCCATGTGGTGGGATGAACTTGTGTAGATGCGACACATTAAAGAGAAAAATGTTACTTGGAAGGAATTCAATAAGTATTTTCAAAAGAAATACTTGACTAATAGATATTATGACAAGAAAATGAAAGAGTTCTTTGAACTCAAGCTTGGGAGTATGGCCATAAATGAGTATGAAAGAATGTTTTTAGAACTGCTAAATTATGTATTTTTCATCAAGGATGAGACAATAAAGATTCAGAGGTATTTGAGTGGGCTGCCATCATTCATCAGTGACAAGATATAATATAATGATCCCAAAACTTTGGAGGATACCATAAGGCGAGCTAAATTCCTATATAACCATCATAAAGGAAATCCAACTTTCCAAAAATCTTGGGATGACAATAAGAAGTACAAGATGGAACAAAGGAAGAAGGGGGATAAGCCACCATTGTTCAGAAACAGTCCTCAAGGACAACGAGATTCTAGAGAGCCCATAACGATTGATTCAGGGGGGAATAGGCCAATTAAGCCACCTATTCAATGTTGGGGTTGTAAGGGAGATCATAAGTATAGACATTGTCCTCACATAAGTAAAAAAGTGAGAGTTGTTCACAATTTACAACAAGATGAAATATTGGAGGACATGGGCAGGAATGTTCCCATGATCTATGCATCCTTGGACAACTAGAAAACATAATTTCAATCATGTATGATTGAAGTGGAAGGTATGATCAACAACCAAACCATTGCAATTTTAATTGATTTAGGAGCTATTCATAGTTATATATATCCTAAGATGGTGGAAATATTTCATTTTCCAAGAAGCAAGCATGGTAAATATTGTTTGGTGCAGCTGGCTAATGGAGCCAAAAGAAAAGTTAACGAGATGGTTAAGTCATTCCCAATGGACATGAATGGACTGAGCACCAGGGTATATTTGAACATATTTCCTTTCGGTTCCTATGACTGTCTAATTGTTATGGATTGGTTAGACCAATAACATGTTATCCTAGACTATTATAATAAAGCATTCACTTGCTGAAATGAGGAAGGGAACCTAAGGACAGTACAGGGAATTCCTAGGGAAATAACTGTTAGAGAAATCTCAGCATTGCAACTGAAGAATAGTTACAGAAAAGGGTGTCAAATATTTGCAGCTCATATGGAAGAAACACCTAAGGAGAAGGTGTCAAATATTGAATATTATGCATTCCTAAAATTCTTTGATGATGTATTTAAAGAAATACTAGGATTACCCCCTAAAAGAGATATTGATTTCTCTATAAATCTTATGCCTGGAGAAAATCCAATATCCAAGACCCCTTACAGGATGAGAACACCAGAATTAAAGGATTTGCAAATGCAACTTGAAGAACTTCTGAAGAATGGATATATACGCCCAACTGTGTCACCTTGGGGTTCCCCAATATTATTTGTGAAGAAGAAGGATGGAACATTGAGAATTTGCATGGACTTTAGGCAGTTGAAAAAAGTAACTGTAAATAATAAGTATCCTTTGCCAAGGATCGATGACCTCTTTGATCAGTTGAAGAATGAAAAAATATTCTCCAAGATTGATCTCAGATCAGGTTATCATCAGGTAAGAATTAAATATGAATACAACATCAAGATTTCTTTAAGAACAAGGTATGGTCATTGTGAGTTCACAGTGGTGCCATTTGGGTTATCAAATGCACCAGTTGTCTTCATGTGTTTAATGAGTGGTATTTTCATAGAGTACTTAGATAATTTTTCCATTGCCTATTTGGATGACATTCTTATATATTCCAAGTCGGAAGAAGAGTGTGAGGAACACTTGAAGATGGTATTACAAGTATCAAGGGAGCATCAGTTGTATGCCAAAATGAGCAAGTGCTCATTTTATCAGAACCAAATTCATTATTTGAGGCATATCATCTTAGAGGAAGGAATAACAGTGGATCATGAAAATATTGAGGCCATTAGAGGATGGTAAACACCAAAGAATGTGACAAAAGTTAGATACTTCATGGGCCTTGCATTCTACTAAAGAAGATTTATTGCAGGATTCTCAAAGATTGCACACCCGATCACTTCCTTACAAAATAAGGGAGTGAATTTTCAGTGGACATTGGAGTGCGAGAAGAGTTTCCAACACTTGAAACAATTATTAACCAGTGCTCCAATACTGAGGATTGTTGATCCAACTGTGGACTTCATTGTATGCACATATACATGTAAAGAAGGACTTGGTGTAGTCCTCGGTCAAAATGGGTAAATTGTATGTTATGAATCAAGGAAGTTGAAGGAGCATGATGTTGGAGTTACTTCACACACATATAGGATTTATTTTTCCTAATATTTTTCCTTGTTTATTAGTCATAATTAGTCATTATCTAGTATCCTATATTTTAGGGGAGAATATTCCACCTGAAGAATATTCTCTTTCAGTTGACACTTTAGTTTGACTAATTGAGTTGAGTTTAGATGTTGCATTGGTTTTATCACCATGCAACATTGGGATAATCACTATGATAATTCTACCTTGCCTTGGGATCATCACCAAACTAGCGCATTACCCTTGATTCCCTGAGTTAACTCCTCACTACTCTCTGTTCAGTCAGTTAACTGAAGACTAGTTAACTAGTTAACTCAACTAGGTGGCAGTTCACTCTTGTAACTTATTGAGAGACTAGAATAGGTGGACTTTCACTTCTATAACTACAGGTGTGTGTCCATACCAATATAGAACACCACTATGGTGCATTGGTTCTCCTCTAGTGCGCACTCATTGAGTTACATAGAGTATATCATGTGTAAATTATTCATTATTCACAACGGTTAATGAGAATTCTTTTTCTCCTTCTTCTTCTTTCTCAAATTCTCTCTACAAATGTGTGTATTATTGTTTAGATAGATATATTTTTTGAAGTTTCAACACATTTACATGGTATCAGATTCGATGGACTGCTAAGAAAAATCTACACCAAAATTGTTTGCAGGTACAAAAGATTCAAGACAGCGGAAAGATGGATTTCCAAAAAGAATTCATTCTTACAACTTTTCTTACAGCTTACAACTATTTTTCATGGAAGGATAAAATACACATACATATTTGAACTAGAGGGTTGCATATGTTAACCTTGAATACATATACATAACTGACATCATCCATAGAAAAATCCAAGTATTTAAATCGCATGGATGAGGCACTAGAATAATTTGAGGTCTTATTTCTCCCGATCTCCTTTTTCATATATCTTCCTGTAAGACTCCCAATGAAGCATATAGCACCTTGGAAGGACTCTTTGAAAAACATGATGAGATGAGGGGACACATGCTGGAGGTGGAGTTGCTCACAATGGATCCAAAAAGCTTCGACAATATCCATGATTTCTTTACAAAATTCAATGATTTACTATCACAACTCGAAGCTTGCGGGGTTGATAAATCAAAGGAGGAGAAAAAAATGGTTCTCACCATTCTATCCAAGCTAGATCCCAAATTCCCTATATTCGTATCCACATTCCATACTGTCAGATTCTCCTTTGGAGCCACATGGAAGATGCCTTCTCTTGAGGACTTTATCGAATCCCTGACACAAGAGAAAACCAAGCTCATCAACATGGGCACAATCAAAGGACCAAGGGTACATGCACTCACTGTGCATGGTGGTAGCCAAAAATACCAGAATATAAATGAACATCTCATGTGCATATGAAGAATGAAGGGTACACAAAACCCTTCATCGATGCCTCTAGATCCAAAGGGGAAAAGGGAAGAAAAGGGGAGAAATGCACATATTGTCACAAAGGATTCCATTGAGAATCTGCATGCATGCAAAAAAAAATAGATATGATGTCTCAAATACTTCATCAAAACAACCTTGGAGATCGCATCCCCGAGGGTGCCAAGAAGAAGAAGCTAGAAGATCTGAATTCCAAGAAAACAAATTCTAGCCATGCCTTGATTGCCATCAACTCCTCTCGTGATGCTTGGATCATAGATTCTGGAGAATCACATCACATGGCTACCTCAAAAGAAGTATATTATTCTTTGGATGCATGCAAAAGTCCTCCCATTCTGATGAGGGACAACTCTTTTGTCGAAGTCACCAACAAAGGAAGGATTGAGCTCACCAACATAAGCTTCGAGAATGTGTTGCATGTTCCCAAACTTTTTGTCAGCCTTCTCTTCGTGTATCAAATGACAAATTCCGACACAAAAAAAAAAGTCATATTCACACCAAATTCTGTGGACATATATGACGTGCAAAACAACTCCAGGTTTTCTACCGGTGAGGTAAATCATCAGTCTAGATTGTATACTTTTTATGAATTCATTGAACCTGATTATGCTTTACTGCTTATTCATGTTGATGAAATTAGTAGGATATGGAACAAAAGGTTTGGACATTTGAATTTTAGATACATGAAACAACTTAGCAATTAAATATTGGTTTATGGTCTACCAGACATCCATTTCTCCAAGGGAGTGTATGAGGGATGTGTTCTCAGGAAACACCCTCAAGAGAAATTTGATAAGGGAAAGTCTCAGAGAGCCTCCACACCTTTAGATATGATCCATAGTGACCTCATGATTCCTTTTCCGCATCCATCCATCAACAAAGTGAGGTTTTTTCTCATTTTTGTTAATGATTTCTCACATTTTACTTGGATCTACTTTCTCAGGCAAAAATCCAAGGTCTTTCAACACCTCAAAGATTTCAAATCCTTGGTTGAGAAACATTTCAGAAAGAATATCAAAGTCCCATGAACTGATAATAGGGGAGAGTATGTAAATCATTAGATCCATAATGTTTTCCATGACGCAAGGATTCAGTTGCAACATATAGTTCCCTATATTTCACAGCAAAACGAAGTTGTTGAGTGGGAAAACAGATCTCTAAAGGAGATGGAATCTTGCATGTTGCATGCAAAGTCACTACCATAGAGACTATGGGCCGAAGCACTTAACTATTCAACATACATCCAAAACAGATCTCCCCATAGATCTTTCAAGCATAAAACCCCCCTACGAGGCTTGGAGTGGCCTCAAACTGGAAGTGACCCACTTTTGCATTTTCAATTCATGTGCATGAGCCTGGATTCCCTATGAAAAGAGGAAGGCACTTGATCCACATAGCACTGAATGCATTTTTGTTGGATACCCTGATAGTGTGAAGGAATATAGTCTTATTGATTTTTCCTTGGACCGGCTCAGCATTGAGCGTAGTGTCCAATTCAAGGAAAGTGTCTCACATGCACCTCAACATCCACATGTAGGCACCTTCATTCTTCCACCTGTCTAAGATGATGAGAATGCACATGTTGAATCTTATTCAGACAAGAGTTATGATTCAGTGGACTCAGATGATTTAGATTCAGTGTCAGTACAGTTGGATGCAAATTCAGAGCATCCAGATGCAGTTGCAGAGCCAGAGCAGAGGCCTAAGTGGGCACAAACTAATCTTCAGTATGTAGGGGATCTCATTGGTGATCTAGCCGATACTAGGAGGACTCGATCTAATTTCGAGGATCCTCCTATTTCACTCACTGGGACAGAACCATTTCCCTCTAGACATATTTTGTTGGTTCATTCGTAAGATCCATACTCTTATGGAAAGGCTGCTGGAAATCCCTTTTGGGAATCTGCCATGCAGGAGGAGTACAAATCCCTCCTCAAGAGCCGGACTTGGGATCTGGTTCCCCTTCCTTCTAGGAGGAAACTTGTCATATGTAGATGGGTCTATAGGAACAAGAGTGCAGCGGATGGACATATTAGCAGATACAAATCCAGGTGTGTCGCCAAAGGCTTTCAACATGTTCATGGTATTGACTATGATGAGACCTTCACTCCAATAGCGAATATGGATTCTATACGATTGGAATTTTCCATTGCGGAAGCCAAGGGATAGAAATTACATTAGATGGATGTGAAGAATGCATTTCTTCACGGTGATCTCTATGAGGAGATCTACATGGAGAAGCCCCAGGGATTTATGCAGGACTCATCTTTGGTCTGTCGACTGAAGAAGTCACTTTATGGCCTCAAGTAGGCTTCGAGAGCATGGTATGATAATATGGATTCTTACCTATTGTCACAAAACTTTGTACGTTGTAAATCATAACTGAATGTCTACATGCTCAGGATGGATGATTCACTTCTACTTTTAGTTATGTATGTTGATGATTTGTTGATCACCAGGTGCTCCACTTCAGCGATTTTTGCAGTCAAGAGGATTCTACATGAAAGGTTTTTGATGACGGACATGGGTCCACTACACTTCTCCCTTGGACTCAATATCAATCAGGATTCATCACGAATCAAACTGTCTCGGGCCAAGTATGCACGAGATCTCCTTGAGAGATTTCACATGGTAGACTACAAGTCTTCTCTAACTCCTTTCCTATCAAGATTCATACTTGAGGATGGCAGGGAGACTCCACTGGTTGAAAACACACTGTACAGACAACTAGTGGGGATATTGTTGTATCTCACACACTCCAAACCAGACCTCTCCTATGAATTTGGCACAGCTTCCAAGTTCAAGCAGGAGCCGCATGAGCTACACTGGAAAGATACAAAGCGTATCCTTCAATCCGTAATAGGGAACCATCACCTTTGGGATTAATTATGCAGCAGACTCTACATTAGATATCATCGGGTTTACTGATTATGACTGGGCTGGCGATAACATTGATCACAATTCTACATCTGGTTACTCACTCAATCTTTGTTTAGGGCCTATCTTTTGGTCGAGCAAGAAGCAATCTACCATTTCTCTATCTTCAGCCGAGGCAGAGTATAGATGGGTAGTTAACATAACCATTCAGGCTATGTAGCTACAACATTTTCTCATTTATTTGGGCATTTGGTTTCATCGGCCGATCGTCATATGGTGTGACAACCAGAGCACTCTAAAGTTCTGTAGAGATGTAGTTCAGAGGCAATGGATGAAGCACATCGAGATCCAAATTCACTACATATGAGACTCAGTACACGATGGGATCATCGAATTACAGTTATGTCCTTCAGCAAAACAAATGACAGACATCTTCACCAATACCTTCACTAAGCAAAAGTTCCATTCTCTGCGAAGGCGTCTTGGAGGGAAGGACACATTTTCCTAGAAACTTTAGTTCTTCTTTTTACATACATTGTACCTTGAGGGGGGGTGTTTCCCATGAGGTTTTCCCTCTTTCCTCACTTTATTTCAGTGTATATTTTGTATTTGGGTACCTAACATGGCCTCATTTCCCGGACCCATTCTTTATTTTCACCATAGTGATGTTCAGGGGGGGTGTTGCAGTTACTTCACACACACCTAGGATTTATTTTTCCTAAGGTTTTTCCTCTTTTATTAGTCATAATTAGTCATTATCCAGTATCATATATTTTAGGGGAGAATATTCTGCCTGGAGAATATTCTCTTTCAGTTGACACATCAGTTTAACTAGTTGAGTTGAGTTTAGATGTTGCATTGGTTTTATCACCATGCAATATTGGGATCATCACCATGTGTTGGCCCTTGACCAAGTTTTGGAGAACCTTGGTCATGTTTGACCATTTTTGGGACTTCGATAGGCTGGTCGAAGACGGAGCACCTAGGCGAAGCGGAGATCACGGGATCTCACCCCCTTTGGTGGGATTTTTGGGTTTAGGGTTTATGCAATGGGTATGGGATGTTGGCCCATGGGTGTTACCCACGTTTAGGCCCTTTTTGTAATGTATAAATAGATAGCTAGGTGATGTAAAAAAGGAGCTAGAGACCTAGTAAGTTGATGGCTTAGAGCTAATGTTATCTATGTGCAAAAATATGTGTTAAGGATTGCAGAGCTAAGTGAAAGTGTTTTGTAAGTGCTTTGTGTACAGACTGGATAAAGGCTTGGTGCTTGGACCTAACTTGGGGAAGGAGGATCTGGCGATGTGCACACAAATCTCCTATCCTATGAGGAGTTGGCTTGTGTCTTTGTGCATGTAAGAGGACTAGAAGAAGCTAATAAATAAGAAGAAGAGTTGGTGGATGTAGCCCCACACTCAGATGGACCACGTGTATCCTGTGTTATAGTTTCTTTGTGCAATGTGGTTGATATGTTATTGATGTGATTTATGCTTAGTGTTGTAATCTTTATGTATGCTAGATAGATCTATGACTGCTTAGTGCTTTATGATGTGAATGAGTGCTAGATCTACTTTAATGCTATGTGTTGAATGGCTAGATGTGCTTAGATATTAATTAATACTATGTTGTTCTGTAATTAGGGTTGTAACCTACGATGTGAATAAGGGTTAAAGAATAATGAATGATAGTTGTTAAGCGCTCTGTTAAGCATTGTAATCACAGATCTGTGTCCCAGCTAGGTTGTAGACACTTGAGTCCTGCAACCCCCCCTGCCTCTACCTCGGGTGAGACTTCATCTACTTCGCAAGTGTTTCTTAAAGGGATGATAGTTAGGGTTTCTTTGGTGTGTTGTTGAAGAGTTGAACCCTAGGTCTGCCCCTATGCCAACAAATGGTTCCGTTTCCGGGACCTGAAATTGTGATTGTTGGGAACTGAAGAAAAGAGAAAGCTTCGTGCATAGATCTGTTGTTGTAGTGCGCAGTATTCTACTTGACCTATGAAGCTCTATACTAAGAAGAGAAGTCTGATCTGAAGAAAAGAGGTAATATTTTAAAGATTTGTGCTCTGATAATGATAAGATAAGTAGAAATTTTTGTTTCGAAAGAATGGATCTAGGTATGTTTGATAGATTTTTTCCTAGTCTGAAAACTAGGGCACAACTAGAAGAAATAAGATGTGATATGAATAGACCTGACAGAAATAGTGAAATGTATGTTATACCTATGCATGGAAAGAATTTTTTGTCTAACAAGTGGATATAGGATCCTAGAAAGAATTTTTTGCAAGTCCATCACTGTGATCCTAGTGCGCAGTACATGAAAGGTTGGGGAACGTTTAAGAGAAAGAGAGGATTGAATCTTTTCTATAGTTGCAGAAGACCGGGACATATTGCTAAGGAATACCCTGGTAGAGGTCCTATTTTCCTTTGTTTTAAAGCTACTAGACATGAAGTTTTGGACTACCCTAGAATGATTTCTAAAGTTGAAACGATGAATCTGAGACAAGAAAACCATGAGGAAGGTCAAGAGACTAAGAATATACTAGATCACTAAAAAGAATCAGAGACTATATTATTGTAGATGAAAGAAATCCTAAATGATCACATAGAGATCATTTTACTAGAGATCTTAAAAGAGAAGCAGTGCATATAAACAAGAATAGGAGACTTCGACATAGAGTGTGTTCTGGATGAAGAAACACAGGTAAATATTGTGCCAGAAATCACATGGGAAATTTTGAGAAAGCCTGCTATGATTAATTCATTAGGAGGGATAGGATTGTTTAAAGGAAAGATGGTAACCCTATGTGGAAGACTTACTCATGTACCTGTGATAGCCCATGGAGCAGCAATAGAAGAAGAATTTGAGGTCATTAAGTTTGTTGAGAACACCGTTCCTTTTTCACTTTTGTTAGGAAGGACCTGGATTGAGAAAGATCAGACCCAAAGGAATGAAGAGAAGGTAACTACAGAACAGAAAAAAAATGAATTAAGGGATTTCATGGCTAGAAGAATAGTGCGCTTAATAGAAGAACAAGAGGACAAGTCGAAGCAACTGAGGGCTAGAGACCTAGCTGTCAAAGTTGGAATATCGCAAGAAGGCTTAAAGAACTTATCCATGCAGGAGATAAGAGAACCTACTCCAAAAACAGTAAGAGAAGAAGTATTACCCTCAAACCCTGTGAAAGACCCTCAACAGTGCGAATTTACTATGCAAAGAGAAGATAAGAACAAGAATGGAAAAATAAATCCAGAGATGTAGATCATAGGAAAGAAAGCAAGAAAGTTGAGTAAGAAGAAAGAAAAGCTAGAAAAATTGTAGGAGGTTCCAGAAAGGACTTCATAGAAGGAAGGCTGGAAGAACTTGAACCTTGTCGGAATAGAAGAACAATGCGGACTGGCACTTCACCACGACGAAGATATATGACCGTTGGAGGCATCCCGACCATTAGAATGACGCTCCGGAATGGTCCGAAACACGGTTATTGCTGGAAATATCGTCATTGGACCGTTGTGACCGTGCCACAACGGATGGAATCATATTGATTGAGGCATTCTTCCCATTGGAGGCATCCATTACAACATTGTTTATTTAATCCGTTGAATGTCTCACTCAGGACACTTTTGCAAATTGTGATTATTCGAGCGCACATAGAACTGATAGCTATTGCACTGTGATTATTTTGACTGTGCCATCCGCTTTACTTAGCTTAAGTGTTTGTTCACCTACCAGAGATATTTGATCACCCGCGTGTATGTCAAGAGAACGTAGAGCAGAAGAGAATTCTATGTAAGAGATCCTAATAGACCTTATGGCTGAGAAGGGCATGTCTGCAGGAGTATAGGCCTCATCGATGAGAGGACTGCAAGCATCCTCGTTGACTGCATGTCGATCTGGGCCATCTCGAACTACGATAGAGAAAAGAAGTAAGCATTGTGATGACCTGGAAAATGCGAAGCTCATTCCATCAGTATTTCCTGACTATATCCCATATCTGGCTATCACGATTAGTTGTGATAGTGTCCTGAGAGACTTCGACTATACACTGATCAGTGTGTACCTCCCAAAGGGGATACAAGCAGTTTGATCGCAGTTGGAATAGATTCTAACGCTCAAGATCAATGATTTCAATGTAGGAGACCAGAAGAATTATGGAATGCTTGTACCACATAAGTACTTGAAAAAACAATGGGGAAGAAGCTGAATATAGTCCCCCAGCTATGGACCATGGACATCACAAGATCAACAATCCTTAATGTGATGAAAATACCACACTTTGGAAGATATAAGGAGGTTAACATGTGTGCTAAACTCCTCTTGCCATACTTCCATGGTGGGTACCTGTGGTTGGATAGGCACATCACTGTAGATCTGACATTGATCCACCGGATCACCGGTTTGAGCATGCAAGGACCGGACCCCTAGGATTTTTACCTAGGGAAGGTTGTAGATTGCACCCTGTCGCAACGAATAAAAGACACCTATGGTGATGTCAAGAAAGGGAAGTGGGGCTACAAGGTAGCCTCCATCTAAAATGGCACAGTGCACCTATATTTTCAGTTGATTGTTGGTAAGATCATTAGGATGAACAAACCAATGTAGGTCATGGGGTTTGGCATCGACCTCGCAGGGAAATGTGTTGAAGGATTGCAGATGAAATAGGTGAGCTACTTTGTCAATCGATTGGATTAGGACTATCGAGAAGCACAGGACCAGGGCTATGAGTTTCACTTTAGCTGGTTGTTGATTCTTGTTTCCTTTTTCGCGTGGGAGATGCCGGAGGGAGATACCTTCCTTGAAGTCGAGTCGTCTGAACCACTGGTCGCGAGGTTCACTACCTTGTGTTATTCGAATGACATGGTGAAGAAATGGCAGTCAAATGCGATGTTCCACACCTATTACTTGCATCTGAAGAGGGCCATTGAATCCTTCCCTCCCATGATACCAAATACACTCCATAGGTTTAGGCCAATAGCGAAGTTTGGTGAAAATAGGCACTTCATATATATCACTGTGCGCAGGGATGAAAAAAAGGAAGAGTTGCAGTCCTATTACAAACTGACCTAGGACTGTATGGAGGAAATAACCAAGGAACGGCCTACAGAATTCCTTGTACTAGTCAAGCAGACAAAACTCTCTGAACCCGACCTCATTGGAAGCCCTGTGGTCACCTGAGAAGAATATGATGGAACCAACAATAACAAGAAGAAAAAGAAGGAAGAGGTGCATGACCTAAACAACGCACCAGAGGAGACTGCACCTGAGTCACCTGGAGGAGGAGGAGGTGATGAAGTAAACCAAGAAGAGACATGGGAAGAAGACAAGAAGGACAAGGGTGAAGTGACACCACTTAAGGATCCCCTTACAAAGGCCGAGACATAAAATAAAAGAAAGGTTTCTCTAAAGAAACCCTCAGTGTGGAAGAAGTCCAGATCCAATAAGCCTCAATTATAGACTCTACTAACGATGGATGATATTGAACTCATAATCACAGATGTATCAAATACCTCAGATGACATTTTGTAGTGAAACAAAGCCAAAAAGGAGACAATGTATGACAAGATCGAGGTAGAGCTCAAAGGGGTACAACAAGCTCTTTATTCGAGCTGCGTAGTGTCTACTATGCCGATGTTAGCAGGGGGTATTGAAGTGGGAGACGAGCCTGCCCAAATACGTAGATTAGAATATGAAACAAAGGATCTCCTTCGTTGAGTACAGGGGGAAAAATAATAAGCCATGGAGGCCTTAAAGAAAGAAAAGGAGGAAGCCCTAGAGAAATGTCGGGTTGTGCAGCAACAGAATGATGACCTCCGAACGAATTTTGAACGGGATAGAGAGTAGATCCAGAGAGATAAATATCATCTACTCATGGAGCATATTGGAGTCATAGAAGCAGTCACTCAAGCACTTCGCTCAGTGTCGGGATTGGTGTTGGAAGATTGGTTTTTGTCATTGATGTCAACCCTAGTCATGGGTTTTGGACCGCAAGATTGATAAAGGTATTTGGACATGAAGGACAATGCACATGCATATACAACACCCA
>JZKD02S1678491.1:66133-89062 GCA_000966675.3 Picea glauca | reverse complement strand
CTAAGAAGTGAATTGGGTAGTTATGAAAAGACAGTTGTAAGCTTAAAGAAACAATTAGAAGACTTTTAGAAACTAAGAGAAGAAACCATTTCCTTGAAAACTCTACTCAAAGAAGAAAGAAGAATAGCATAAGTAAAGAAGGTCCAAATGCTAAAGAAAGAAGAAGATTGTGAGAAACTTGAACAAGAAGTTGTCTCATTCAGGAAGAGCTTAAGAAACTCTCAAGTGCCAAAAGAATTAACACATCTTGGATGCATGGGTGAAAATTCATACAAAGAAGATGCAAATACCAACAAGAAGGTTGAAGAGATACACAGACAGTTGATGAGAAGTGGACCAGGATACCAGAAAGAATGAATGATTACAAAAGAGATGAATATCCAAGAAGACCTCCTACCTTCAGGAATCAAAGAAGCTTCAATCAGTATGAAGGAAAATACAGAAGAGTAGATCATGAACCCAGATGGACTACATCACAAAGAAGGTCACTTACTCCCAGGTATCAAAACTTCTTTCTTGGTCATTGTTATACTTGCAAAAATTTTGGACATAAGACAATTAATTGCAGAATCAATGAAAGGAACAAATATGCAAGAAACATGAATGGTGTAAACAAAAGATATGGAAATAATCGTGGAGTTGTCAACAGAAGTTATAATTCATTTTACCCGTTGATGGACAAAAATATTGTATGTTACAAATGCAATTATCTTGGTCACAAAGCACGAGATTGTAGATATATGAATGAACATGTCCCTATGCCAACCACAATATGGAGAAGGAAAGAGATTCCAAACAATGAATATTTTTGAATAGCATTAATCGGTGAAGAATGTAAAGAAGACTATGAATGGTACATAGACAGTGGATGTTCTTCACACATGACCGGGGATCAATACAAATTCATCAGCTTGAAGAGAAAGGGTGGCAATGTTGCATTTAGAGATGACTCATCTCCCAAAATACTTGAAGAAGGTGTAGTAGAGATTGGAAAAAAAAATGTAAAAGAAAAGAATGTTCTATTGGTTGAAGACTTGAATCATAGACTACTCAGTGTTAGTAAAATGTGTGATCAAGGATACACTCTTACGTTTGATTCCCGAAAATGTAAAATCAGAGAAAATAACTCAGGAAGATTGGTTGCAACTGCAACAAGAATAATGAACAACATATACATCCTAGATATGAAGAAGAGAGAGAAGACATAAGACACAAAAAATGATTCCAAAGAAGAAAAAGTCGCAAAGACAAAAAATAAGGATGAAGTATTATTGAGTGCCACATGTTTAGGGGGAGCAACCCCAAAGAAGAAGGTTACCTTTTGCCATTAAACTCAGAGGGAGCATCCATAACCTTTTCCATTGATGTCAAAGGGGGAGAGAAATTGGGATTGTGATGATAGGGGAAGCATGAGTGTTTCCATCAATGACAAAGGGGGAGATTGTTGGAAGATTGGTTGTTGTCATTGATGTCAACCCTAGTCATGGGTTTTGGACCGCAAGATTGATAAAGGTATTTGGACATGAAGGACAATGCACATGCATATACAACACCCATGAATGGATAGTATACATCATTTTGTTTCTTGTGGTATGTGGCACGTCACGTGGATCCTCATGGTTGAGGAGAAATGAAGTTTTGAAGATGACAAAGTGAATTGAAGAAGGAAATACATGTAGGCCCTGAAGATAATTAAAGAAAATAATTACAAAATAAGAAAGTGTCAGGTTGGCCCTAATGTTAAAAGAATGTGACATAAATGGTATAAATAAACATCATTATACATTTATTTGATACAAGTTGAATTTCATAGGAAATCAGAAGTAAAGAAGGTCGGATTTCAAGGGAGGATGAAGTCTTTTGGTGATGTGTTCTAAGGTATGTTATTTTCAGGGTCATCTTACCATTTTTTCTATAATTTTTTTTATAGAATGATTCAGATGGTGAAATTGCTATGGTATTGAGAAGACATATCAAGTTACCTATGGTAACAATTTCATCTCTTGATTCTCTATATCTATGGAGATACACTCTGTGGAAGATAGGGTTTGTGACTAGTCCTGAAGCTAGTCAATAAACAGGTGTTCCAAGTAAAACAGTCATAACTTCTTCATACAGATTTCAAATTAAGTGGGACCACTTCCATTGGAAATTGTATAGATTTTAGTTTCTTGTGTGCAATTTTCAGAATTGGATGTTAAATATTGAGCGCGGGGCATGCTGTACAAGTTGGGTATTCTGAATAAACTAAAATTGAATGAAGTCTACCATTCTTTCTATAACTTCCTTTTGGGGAGGATTCAAAGAGTGAAACTTGGAGGATTTTTAGATAATACATTGAGTAATATTATCTACAGGATCAGAGTACTCCAAGAATTGAAGAATTGCATAAATTGAAGAAGTCTCAGGAAGCATTATCAGGTTCTATGTGATGATAGGTTGATGGTGATGATTTAATGTAAAGTTTTATTATCTCTCATATATTCTTGGGTGGAAGGAAGGGCCAAGGATGGAGAGTTCAAATATCTCTTGATATTGGAGGATTGTATATTCCTCTTGGAGGTTTATCCCTCCCTTTACATTTGGAATTTGTAGCTACCTATGGAAGTCATTACTTGAACAATAACTATTGATCATTTCTCATATATTGTGCATGGTGTACTGTGGTGTATTTGTGTAACTCTTATATTATTGTTCATTTCTCATTGGATATAATTGAATGGTTTAAGTATAAGTTGAAAAAGGTTTTAAATTGTACTTGATATTGATTCACCCGCTTCTCAGTATCAACAATTGGAATCGATGGAAGAAGAGACAACTGAGATCCAAGTGGGGAAGCTCGCTGAATCCATTCATCAATTCCAAGAAAGAGTATCAGAATTGGAATTGCATGTAGTGTCGAGCATATCACAAGAAGTGCGAGATCAAAGGGAAGAAACTGCCCTGAGCTCAAATGAAAGAATCAAGGCATTGGCATTATAATGCTAGCAACTTAGTAACCAAAGTGCGCAGACCTATGAGCGCCTTGAAGAGGATCCAGAACTGAGGACATTGGAGTCATAGCTCCAAGAGGCGAAGCAACATGCATCGACAGTACAAGCACAGATGAAGTAGCTTTCAGCGGTAGAAAATATGAAAAGGTCATAGGAAGGGCACGTAGTTCAGCAAAAGGTCAATGCCATCTAGAGTAAAGTCATGGAAGTGACCCAGGGACTCCAGTCGATGCAGGATGATGCTTGCACACTTTTTGAAGAAATTGAGGGATGAGGTGCACAGCTGGAACAAGTGGTCACCACAGTGGAACAATGATAGGAAGGACATGTCACCGAGAAAGCTATAGGATTTTGTTGAGAAGGAGGCTTTGGAGAAGCAACAAGTTGAGGAAGCTTGAGCCAAGCTCAAGGTCTTCGAAGCAGAATTTCCTAGATCAGAGTGACTTAGGACGAGTCACAGATGAGTGTTGGGGGCTTATTGGCCCTTGACCAAGTTTTGGATAACCTTGGTCATGTTTGACCATTTTTGGGACTTCGACAGGTTGGGCGAAGACAGATCTCCTAGGTGAAGCAGAGATCGTGGGATCTTGTCCCCTTTTATGAGATTTTTGGGTTTAGGGTTTATGTAACGGGTATGGGATGTCGGACCATGGGTCTTACCCATGTTTAGGCCCTTTTTGTAATGTATAAATAGATATCTAGGTGATGTAAGAAAGGAGATAGAGACCTAATAAGTCGATGGCTTAGTGCTAATGGTATATATGTGCAGAAAGATGTGTTAAGGCTTGCAGAGCTAAGTGAAAGTGTTTTGTAAGTTCTTTGTGCACAGACTGGGTAACGGTTTGCTTCTTGGATGTAACTCATGGAAGGAGGATCTGGCGAGGTGCACGTAGATCTCCTGTCCTATGTGGAGTTGGCTTGTGGCTATGTGCATGTAAAAGGACAGGAAGAATCTAATAAAGAAGAAGAAGAGTTGGTGGACGTATCCCCACACTGGCGTGAACCACGTATATCCTGTGTTGTGGTTTCTTTTTGTGATGTGGTTGATATGTTATTGATGTGATTTATGATTAGTGTTGTAATCTTTATGTATGATATATAGATATATGACTGCTTAGTTATTTATGATGTGAATGAGTGCTAGATCTTCTTTAATGCTATGTGATGAATGGCTAAATGTGATTAGATCTTAGTTAATACTGTGTTGTTATGTAATTAGGGTTTTAACCTGCGATGTGAATAAGAGTTAAAGACTAATGAATGATAGTTGCTAAGTTCTCTGTTAAGCATTGTAATCACAGATATTTGTCCCAACTAGGTTGTAAACAATTGAGTCCTGCAACCCCCCTGCCTCTACCTTAGGTGAGAATTCATCTGCTTCACAGGTGTTGCCGAAAGGGCCGGTAGTTAGGGTTTTGTTAGTGCGTTGTTGAAGCATTGAACCCTGGCTCTTCCCCTAAGCCAACACCATGATAATTTGACCTTGCCTTGGGATCATCACCAAAATAGTACATTACCCTTGATTCCCTAATTTAACTCCTCACTACTATTTGTTCAATCAGTTAATGGAAGACTAGTTGACTAGTTAACTCAACTAGGTGGAAATTCACTCCCGTAACTTCCTGAGAGACTAGACTAGGTGGAATTTCAGTCCCGTAACTGGTGGTGTGTGTCCAAATCACACTAGACCACCACTATGGTGCATTGGTTCTCGTCCAGTGTGCACTCATTGATTTATATAGAGTATATCATGTGTAAATTATTCATTATTCATAACGGTTAATGATAATTCTTTCTCTCCTTCTTCTTTCTTAAATTCTCTCTGCAAATGTGTATATCATTGTTTAGCTAAATCTATTCTGTGTAGTTTCAACACATTTACAGATGAAAAAAACTATGTCACTCATGATTTGGAGTTGGCAGTCGTAGTGCATTCCTTGAAGAAGTGGAGGCACTACCTCATGGGTAAAAGGTTCGAGCTAAGGACATACCATAATGGTCTGAAATATTTATTTGATCAGCCAACTCTAAATGCCAGGTAGAGAAGGTGGTTGGAATTTCTCCGTGAATATGACTTTGATATAAAGCATATCAAAGGGAAAGAGAAAAAGGTGGTTGATGCACTCAGAAAAAGAGTGCATGCGTTGCATGCTACAACCATTAGCATGTACCAATCTGATTTGAAATAAAAAATCTTAGAGGATGCAAAATCATATTTGCAATACATGGAATTAATGGAAAAATTACATCAAGGTTTTTTGCATCAGAAAATTAAGGACTACAAGATGGAAAATGATGAAATTATCATGTATAGAAGAAAAATTTATGTACCAAATTCCCAAGAATTGAAAAATATAATATTGAGATAAATGAATAATGTACCCTATGATGGACACCCAGGGTATCATAAAATTATTGGAGCTGTCAAGAGCCAATATTATTGGCCAGACATGAAGAAAGAAGTTGTTGAGTACATTGCCAAATGTTTGGAGTGTCAAAAGTTCAAGGCTAAGCATAGACACCCAATTGGGTTGCTGCAACCATTACCCATCCCTGAGTGGAAATGGGAAGTGCTAACAATGGACTTCATCACCAAACTTCCTAGAACAAGAAAGAAACATGATTCTATCATGGTAGTGGTGGAAAAACTTACCAAAGATGCCCATTTCATTCCAGTGAAGCTCACTCACAAGGAAACTAATGTTGCTGATATTTATATGAGGGAAATTGCTCGATTGCATGGTATACCCAAGAAAATTGTGTCTGACAGAGATCCAAATTTTACATCAAATTTATGGAAATGATTATTTAAAGGATTTGGAACAAATTTGAATTTTAGCACAACTTATCATCCATAATCTGATGGGAAAATAGAGAGGGTGAATCAAGTGATTGAGGATATGTTGAACATATATGTGATGGATAAACCATCAAATTGGGAAGACTACCTATAGTTGGTAGAGTTTTATTATAACAATGGGTACCAAACATCTCTAAAGATGAGCACATTTGAGGCACTTTATGGCAGAAGGTGCAACACACCTGTAAGCTAGGAGAACACAACATATAGAGCAGTGGTTGGCCCATAGTTACTCAGGGAAATGGAAGAGAAAATGTCGAAAATAAAGAAGAATTTAAAGGTTTCTCAAGACATGAAGAAACGATATGTTCATAGGGGCAGAATTCAAAGAAAATTTAAAGTGGGTGACCATGTATTCTTGAAAGTGAAGGCCAACAGAAGTTACCTAAAGTTGGGAAATTGTTCAAAGTTGGCAACTCGTTATTGTGGGTCATTTGAAATCTTTGAGAGGATTGGGCCTGTAGAATATATGTGTGCATTACATGCATCAATGTTTATTCATAATGTGTTCCATGTATCATTTCTCAAAAAGTATATACCTAATGCTAATCATGTTATTGATTGGAATGTGATTTAGGTGGAGAAAGAAGGCGCTTTTCAAGTGCATCCGGTGTGCATATTGGACCAGAAGATCAAACAACTCTTGAATCGATCCATGGAGCTAGTAAAGTTGCAATGGACCTGGTACGATCCTGAGGATGAAACTTAGGAGAATGAGGATGCTATGCAGGTGGAATACCACATCATTTTGAAGATTTTTGAAAATTTTGGTGATAAATTTGTATATATATTTCACTGAGGACAATGCATAAATAAGAGGAGGGGAATGTAATACCACAATACCAAACCCCAATTGAAATTGTAAATATGTTTTATAGGCTAGTGAACTAGGTTATTATAATCGAAAAGGCTTATGTGATGATTAGGCCGAAGGGCCTATATGCTAAAGTCTAGTGAGCCTATTTTTGTATATGTAAACACTAATATCATTAATATAATACATCGTTGTGTGTAGAAAAACCATGATAAATTAGTACGGGGGAATAAAATCCATTAGGAAGGGAAAGGGGGGGATAAGAGCCTAAAAAGGCGGCTAAGCTAGAGGGCCTATTGCCAAAGGAATATTATAATATTCTTCCTAAAGACTATGTTGAGGATCATTAATTTATCCTAAGTTCTTATGGGAAAGAGAATGAATCGCAAGTGGAGAGAAACGAGCTCCTTGAGAGCCATGTGTCATCAAGGGCGCATGTAAATAAAGGTGGAGGGAATTAGTCCATTTCCCACTCACTCAACCATTCACACACTCAACCATTAGTTCCATTCTCTCCATCAACCTTACCTCTCGAGCCTACAAGCACTCTTGAGCTACGCGTACCTTTTTTGTTATTAGTAGTAAGCCATATCCATAGGGGGATGCACAATGCACGTGTACCTATCTAAGCCAGTGTTGTACCTTTCTGTTATGAGCAACATCTATTCCATTCCATGAAAGTTTTTGCTTCCATCGCTTGTGCCTTGGTTGAACGTTGTTGTTGTCTTCACCATTACCTATAACTGGCTGACATAAGCACTGAATTGAAGAAATGGGTTGTTAGGCCCGTGGATTGAAGAGGTGGGTTGTCAGGCCCGTGAGAAACTTTCTCCAGGTTAGAGAATTGTTGGGAAAGTGATTTCTTGAGGGATCCAAACTACAACTACAGTGCTCTGACACTTCCTATCCAGCCTATTGTTGGAGCCCTGAAAGGGAAGTGGGGTAGTCGAAGGACTATTAAATAGAGAAGGGACACACTTCTTGGGGTGGGATATGCATGTGGGGAATGAGAGATTGTAGGCTAGTAGTTTGAGTTGGCACCTGGGATGAAATACTTCCTGTTGTCTTAGCCTAGCTACGAATCCCTTTACCCAGGTGGAGTTTAGTCCCAGCTCAATGGTGACCCACTACTGAGAGTTCTGAGCAGTGTGGTCTAAGGCTGGGAGGATAATGGAAGGTATGGACGTAGTTGGTGGTATTATTTCAAAGATAAGTATCAATTGTGTTAATTTACATTCTCTGTACTTATACATGTGTTTATATTTATGGGTATTTCATGTGTATGTTGTATGTATATGTTTATTGTTATTTCCACATGAATCTGTGTATTCTCATAATGTGTTGTTTTGTTTAAATTTATATATATATATAGATGAAATTATTATTTTTATGAAGTGGAATGAACCAGCTTGGGTGGTAGGGTATTATACAATATATTAAGTTCCGAAAGAGTTTATGTGTGGCATAGCTTAGCAGGTCTATGGTTGGGTATGTTACATGACATGCCTTTACATGTCATTCCATGTCACGCCTTTCCTTTCCATGCCATGCTTTGCGATTTTGGGTAGCATGGTCATGTGGGACTTGGCCAAACACGCATGTATGAGCTTACAAAACTCCATTATGCTTCTCGGTTTGGATTTTATGCCCCCAGACCTAATTTCCAACATGTCCCTGAATGGATTGAGGAGGTGAGTTAAAACTCGCGATAAAACTCAAACATGGAATCAGATGAAATAAATATTGGTTCCATTGGATTCAGTCACTGGGTTTTTGCTACTAGGGCCCCTCCGCTATCATTTTGTTTCTCGTAAAATAATTTTTGGAGGATCATCAGGACTAGGATTTTTCTCAATGAGGCATAGTGCAATTTCTGAACAAGAGGTCGATTTCCAAGAAAAATGCAACGAGCAATTGTGGGTAGTGTGGTCGCATGGGCCTTGGTAAAACATATGTGCGAGGGCTTAAGAAACTCTGTTATGATGCTCAATTTGGATTTTATTCCCCTAGACTAAATTACCAACATGTCCCCAAATGGCTTGCCGAGCCGAGTTACATTTCACGATAAAACTCTAACCAGGAATTGAATGGACAAATGGTCCATTGCATTGGATTTGGGGCACCAAGTTTTAGCTAGTGGGGTCCCTCCATTGTAATTCCATAGCCTAGAAAAGAGTTTGTTGGAGGATCTCTGGAAGTAGGGTATTTCTCAATGAGACATAGTGCAATTTCTAAATAAGAGGTTGATTTTCAAGAACATT
Organism: Picea glauca; assembly: GCA_000966675.3. Taxonomy (NCBI): domain Eukaryota; kingdom Viridiplantae; phylum Streptophyta; class Pinopsida; order Pinales; family Pinaceae; genus Picea; species Picea glauca. Next base: position 80,134 of record JZKD02S1678491.1, on the reverse strand, counting down.
GTGTCAAGAAATTGTGGGTAGTGTGGTCACATGGGCCTTGGACAAAACTACGCACGAGAGCTTATAGAACTTCATTATGTTGCTCAATTTGGATTTTATACCCTTGAACCAAATTACCAACATGTCCATGAATGGCCTAAGGAGGCAAGCTTCAAATCCCAATAAAAATCAAACAAGGAATTGTATGGACGAACCATTGGTTCCGTTGGATCTGGGGCACTAGTTTTCATCTAGTGGGGCCACTCCACTTTTAATCTATTTCCCAGAAAAGTGTTTGTTGGAGGATCATTGGGACTAGCATTTTTCTCAATGAGGCATAGTGCAATTTTTGAATAAGACTTCGATTTTAAAGAAAAATGTGTGCAGCGATTATGGGTAGCATTTTCACTTGGGCCTTTTCCAAACAGACATGCGAGATCTTACAAAACTTCATTATGCTTCTCGGTTTGGATTTTATTCCCCTGAACCAAATTGCCAATATGTCATTAAATGGATTGAGGAGGGGAGTTACAACTCACAATAAAACTCTAACTGAGACTCGGATGGACGAATCCTCAGTTATATTGGATCTGGGGAATTGGGTTTTAGCTAGTGGTGCACATACACTATCATTCTATTTCCTGAAAAAGTGTTTTTGGAGGATCTTCGAAACTAGGGTTTTTCTCAATGAAGCATAGTGCAATTTATGAACAAGAGGTTGATTTTCAAGAACATTGTGTCAAGAGATTGTGGGTAGCATGGTTGCATGGGAGTTGGCCAAATAGATGTGTGGGAGCTTATGAAACTCTATTATGTTTCTCATTTTGGATTTTATGCCCCTTGACCAAATTGCCAACATGTCCCTAAAAGAATTGAGGAGGGGAGTTGAAAATCGTGATAAAACTCAAACTGGGACTTAGATGGAAAAACTTTCAGTTGCATTGGATCTGAGGCACTGGTTTTAAGCTAATGGGGCCCCTTTACTGTGATTCAATTGCTCATAAAAGTGTTTTTTGGAGGATCACAGGGACTAGGGTTTTTCTCAATGAGGCATAATGCAATTTCTAAACAATAGGTCCATTTTCAAGAACACTATGTTGAGAGATTGTGGGTAGTGTGGTCGCATGGATTTGGCCAAAAAGACATGTGGGATCTTATGAAACTCCTTTATGCTACTTGATTTGGATTTTATTCCCTTGGACCAAATTTCCAACATGTCCCTGAATGACTTGAGGAGTCGAGTTGCAACTGACGATAAAATTATAACTGAGACTCAGATGGACAAACTATTGGTTGCATTGGATCCATAGCATTGGGTTTCAATTTGTGGGGCCCCTCCGCTTTCATTTCGTTTCCTATAAAAAAAAAATTGGGGGATCACAAGGACTAGAATTTTTCCTAGTGATTATTACATATGTTTGACAATTTAATTGTACCTTTTAAGGATAGATATGGCATGGCATGGAAAGGAATGACATGGAAAGGCATGGCAAGGCATGGAATGGCATGGTATGGAAATACAAGGCAAGGAAAGGCAGTTCAAGGCATGCCATGGCATTTCAAGGAAGGGAATGGAAACACTTGGCATGACAAGACAAGGCATGGCATGGAAAGGAAAGGAATGGCATGGAAAGTAATAGAAATAAATAGCATGCCATGGAAAGGGAAGACATGGCATGGAAAGAAAAGACATGACATGGCATATAAAGGAATGAAATCGAAATGAAAGGCAAGGCATGGCATTGAATGTCAAGGAATGTCAAGGAATGGCATGGAAAGACAAGGCATGGCATGGCATGTCATGGAAAGGAAAGGAATGGCATGGAAATTTAAGGAAAGGAATGGAATGGCATGGAAATGAATGGCATGGAAAGGCATGGCTTGGAAATGAAAGGAATCACATGGAAGGGAAATAAAAGGAAAGGCAAGGAATGACATGTAAATGCAAGGAAATTCAAGGCATGGCAAGGAAAGGCATGGGATTCCAGAGAAAGGCATGGCATGGCATGGCATAACATGAAATGGAATGTTAAGGAATGACATGGAAAGGAAAGGAAAGGCATGGCATGGCAAGGAAAGGGATGGGATGGCATGTCATGGCATGGAATAGAAAGAAAATGCAATTCAAGGTATGTCATGGCATGGAAAGGCAAGGTAAGGTATGGGAAGTCATGGCATGGAAAGGAAATGAATGGAATGGAAAGGAAAGGCATGCCATGGCATCACAAGTGAAGGAACAGAAAGGAATGACATGGAAAGGCAAGGCATGGCATGACATGACATGAAATGGAATTATATGACAAGGCATGGCATGAAATGATATGGAAAGGCATGGCATGGAATGGCATGACATGGAAAGGCAAGGAAAGACATGGAATGGCAAGGAAAGTCATGGCATGGCATGGAAAGGAAAGACATCACATGTCAAGGAAAGACATGGAAAGGCATGGAATGGGAAGGAAAGGAATGGCATGGAAAGGAAATTCATTCCATGGAAAGGTGGGGCATGGCATGGCATGACATGGAAAGTGAAGGCAAGGCAAGACATTTAAAGTGAATTCAAGGAAAAGCAAGGCATGGAATGGCATGTGAAGGAAAGGAAAGACAAGGCAAGGTGGGGAAATGTAAGGGGACACAATGGAAGGAAAAGGAAAGTCAATGCTAGGAATGGCGTGGTAGAGAAAGGAAAGGCATGGAAATGAAATGCATTGAAAGGAAAGGAATGGAAAGGGAAGGATTTGCATGGAAAGGAAAGGCAGGGATAGGAATGGCATGGCATGACATTGAAAGTGAAGGAAAGGAAAGTCATGGCATGGAAAGGCAAGGAATGGCATGGCATGGCAGTGCATATGGAAAGGAAAGGAATGACATGGCAAGGAAAAGAAAGGCATGACATGGTATGGCATGGAAAGGAAAGGCATGGAACAACATTGCAAGACAAGGCATGGCATGGGAATTCAAGGCAAGGAAAGGGATGGCTTGGAATTCAAGGTAAGGCAAGGCATGGCATGGAAAGGAAAGGAATGAAATGGCATGGCATGGTATGGCATGACAAAGAATGACTTGGAAAGGAAAGGAATTTCATAGAAAGGAAAGGAAAGGCATGGAAATACATGGCATGGAAAGGCATGGCATGGCATGGAAAGGCATGGCATGACATGGAAAGGAGAGGCATGGCATGGAAATGCATGGCATGAAAAGGAAAAGAATGGCATGGCAAGGCAAGGCAGGGTAAGTCATGGCATGGTAAGGAAAGGCATGGCATGGCATTGTAAGGTAAGGCATGGCATGACAAGGAAAGGAAAGGCATGGCATGGCAAGGCATCAAATGACAAGTCAAGTTAAGAAAAGGCATGACGTGGTAAGGAAAGGAAATGCAAGGAATGACATGGAAAAGAAGGGCAAGGCATGTCATGGTAAGGCAAGGAAATGAAATGAAAGGAATGAAAAGTAAAGGCATGGCATTGCATGGCATGAAAAGGTAAGGTATAGCATGGTAAGGAAAGGAAATACAAGGTATGGTGTGGCACAAAATGGAACAAAAAGTCAAGGCATGTCACGACAAGGAAAGGAAAGGAAAGGTATGGAATGACATGGAAAGGAAAGGAAATGCAAGGCATGGAATTTCACGACATGGAAAGGCAAGGCATGGCATGATAAGGCAATGAAATGCAAGGAAATACATGGCAATTCAAGTCAAGGCAAGGTAGAGAATGGCATGACATGGCAATAAAAAACATGGCATGGCAAGCCAAGCAATGGCATGGAAAGAAAAGGAATTGCAAGGAAAGGCATGAAAAGTCAAGTAAACACAAGGCATGGCATGTTATGGAATGAAAAGGAAAGACATGGCATGGAAAGGAAAGTCAAGGAAAGCCAAGCCAATGTAAGGCAAGGAAACGTAACACAAGGAAATGCATGGAAAGGAAAGGCATAGTAAGGAACGTCAAGGAAATGCAAGCCATGGAAAGTCACGTCAAGGAAAGGTATGGAATGGCATGGCATGACATGACAAGGAAAGGCATGGCATGGAAAGGAAAGGGACAACATGGTGATCCAGATTATTTTGAGAAAGACACGAAGACAAAAATATAACCGATTTATAACAAGGAAATACACAGAGATAATGCGGAGAACACAGAAATATAGTGAAACCCAACTTCTATTAATGAACAAGAGAGAAAAAAAATGTAGAACACAAACTAGCATAATGTGGTAGCTTATATAAGAAAAGAAAGAGATGTGGCTACACTTGATTTGCAACAAGCTTTACATCACACTCCATTGCATGCTTAAAGGGCCTTCTTCACCTCAATTATATATGAGAGAGTGAGAGGAGAACAATTCCCATGATGCATGTGGGATAAAATGGACTAAGTTTACAAAATGTCATACGCATTTAAAACACTAGGACTTCCTGTTTGGTCACCCATCATAGTACTACTCTATCCTAAGAACATTTAAATGAAGAGTTATAATGGGATCCAGTGCATTAACACTATGTTGTAGGCATATACATAAGACCACTAAAAAAGCATTACATGATGTATGTAATTAACAAATGAAGATGACATTACATTCCATTCCCCATCAAAAGGGTGAATATCATGGTTTATCAAAACCAYAGGCTCAAAATGGTGATTTAGTGGAAAGGGTGGATGGCCACCGAGATCCATCTGGATCATTCCTCCCCCCTTAGGAATAAATGCCCCCCATTTCATCAAGTTCCCTTGGGGGATGGGGAAACTTCTGCTAAATCTAAAGCTTGGTGCATTGATTTCCTTGTTGAAGAAGTTGTCTTTCTTAGCTTGTTGAAGGTTGTCATGAACCTATTGTTGGAGGGGTTGGATCCATTCAACCAATCTAAATGCATGATCTACCTAAGTGTGGGAGGAATCTGTCGGTGAAGATGCAACATGAAGAATATGAAGGGTTATGTTATAACCTTGCTTGACTAGGCAGTGTGGAGGAAGCCGTGCAGGTGCAACAAGAACATCTTGGTACTCTTCTACAATATTTTCAATCTGCTTCTATTGGATAGAAAGTTCTTGGGATGAGGCTATAGTGGTTGCAGTGTCCTTATTTTCACCTTCTCATTGGATTGTGAAGAGGATAAACTTTGCAGTATGAGAGATTACTTTATGGAATTGTTTTGGTAGGACAATATTCAAAACTACCTCTGGTATCCAGTATAGCTAACACCCCAGAGTGACAATGACACCATGGGGTCAAGACTCATAAAAACCAATATGCCTCCACATATATGGCTGGACTAATAGAACATCATAGACATCCAATGGGGAAACATCACACAATACCTCATCCTTGAAGGGCTTGATGTTGTAGGACATGCGACACTGTTGGCTGACATATATGGCTGGACTAATAGAACATCATAGACATCCAATGGGGAAACATCACACAATACCTCATCCTTGAAGGGCTTGATGTTGTAGGACATGTGACACTGTTGGCTGACATGAACATATTGACCCTGGTGAAACCACCTGATGGCGTATGGTTGCGGGTGTGGTGTTGTTGGAAAATCCAACTACTTGACAACCTTTGTTGAGATGATGTTCTTTTGGCTTCCCTTATCAACAATAAAATGTAGTGGGGTCCCATTCATCCACATCTGTGAATGGAAGAGTCGCTCCCCCTCCTCAAGATCCTCTTATGTTTGGATTGTTGTCGTTGCGAAAATAGTAGTGGGTTTTTCATCAATGATCTGTCTCCTTTTATTATTTTATGAATCAAGGTCCAAGTTCGGGTTCGTCTCTTTTTCTTTGATCTCAACCACCAATGAATGTATTGAGCAACATTCATCAATGTTGTGCCATGGGCTGTTTTGGAACTCACACCACTTTACAGTGTCTTTCTTAAACTTATCGTTAGCCTTCTTTTCTTGCATTTGGGACTAGCTCTCTTAAGGTTAGCCATCCTTTCTCTGTCCTTCATTATGTGAGTTAGAGTTTCCTTTTCCATGATTCTCCCACTTACTCTATCACTTGAATTTCTTCTCAATTTTGACTTCATATCTATAAGCAACTCCCAGTTAGGATATTTCCAATAAATCCATATATGTTTGGATGTACCTATGTAGACCATTGTGGTACTTCAAAACCAGGTGTCGCTCGAATTATTTGATACCCATCTTTGAGAACAAGGTATGAAATATATTGGTGTACTCTGGCACCGTCTGGTCTCTTTTTTTACGTAGAGTTTTCCATGTCATGTATTGGTCATCGTAGTTTCTGACATGGTATAACTCCTCCTTTAGGGAATCTATAAAGGTCTCCCAAGTGGGTTCTCTCCGAAATAGTGTAGATTCATTTGCGGTGTACCTCTCCCAGTAACCTTCCCACCAAAATTTGACATGGGAAAGGGAATTAAGGAGCGCAAAGGTGATATTTTCACTATCAATTTTTTTTTGGACAAAGTAATAACCTTCTAGAAGATTCAACCATTTTTCTAGAGCATATGCATCTATCTGGACTTCAAATAAGGGGATATCAAAATTGAATTGTACCTTCAAGGGTGTCACACTTGAGAAATGGCTTCTTATCAAAGATGCCTCTATCACCACCACTGGTAGTCTTTAAAGGATCTTAGAAAAGTTGTCCATCATCGCGTTCCTCTGTCACACGAGGGCTTCCTCAAGCAACATCTTGAAAGGATCTCCTTCTTTGTCATCTCTCTTTTCTTCCGCCATGGGAGGTTGTTTGGGTTGGCGAGAGCAGTTTTCCTCAAGAGAAACTAGCTCGAGACCTAACTCCCTATACCTTGACCTCATCGAGGACCTACTCTGAGAAACAACAAGGAACAACCATAGAATTACAAAATGGTCCATTGGACAAATTTAAAAAGATCTCATTAAATGAGTCTCTATTATTATAACGATAGATCTAACTACCCAACTAACTAAGTAGTGGAAAATAAAACCCAATACAATAATGGAGAGGTGAGACTCTCATTGATCCATATGGGAAACTTGTTAGCCCAATTAATTAATGAGTAGGTGGGAATCTCCTTGATCCAGATGGAAAATCTATTAGATTTATAGATTTATGAATTTTGCATCCTAATTTAGACCATATACCCCCTAAAATTCAGATCATTCCTCCCCCCTTAGAAAATGATGGTCCCCATCATTTCACCCATGCTAAAAAGAGAAACCCCATTATTGTACCATTATGATTATAATGTGAAAATACCTAATGAAGAGAAGGGTTTTGTGTGGTTGACCTATAGCCGTGGTTTTTTGGTTGAACCATCAACTAGTTGACAATGACATTGTACATGGGTAGAAAAATAAATAAATTTTAATAAATTCCCAAAATTTTAAAAATAATATAGAAAAATCGTGACTTTGGGAGTTGTGAACATCCTTTTGCAAATATATTCATAACGTCTGATACAGGTGATGAAATCAAATTCCATCAAAGACTCATTTGAGATACTGAAGATATATTTCCATCGGTATATGGAACTTGTTCTGAGGTGTCCCATGGAGTGAGAAAAACTAGGACGAATTTGAAGGGTGCACGACCACACTGGTTACAAACATGTGTTGCTTCAAACAAAGATATCTCATAAAAAAGAAAATGAAGTGAAATTAATAGAAATACCCATTTGATATATTGAAGAGATATTTCCATCCATATGGGAAACAAATTTTTTAGTTTTCTGAGCAGGGAGAAAAAAACCTTTGAATATGGTGGTACGTGCGGCCTCCTTGGTTAAAATATATGTTGATATTCAATTGATGATATATCTCAAACCAGGAAGCCAAATGAGATTCTGAGAAATACCCATTTGAGATATTAAAGATATACCTCTAGCCATATGTGGAAATTGTTTTTTAGTTTTCTGGGAATGGATAAAAATACTATTGAATATGGTGGTACGTGCGGCCTCCTTGGGTCAAATACATGTTGAGATTCAATCAATGACAACTCTCAAACCAAAAAGCCAAATGAGATTCCGTGAAATACCCATTTGATATATTGAAGAGATATTTATAATGATATGTGGTAGAGCCTATGAAATGTTTTTTAGAGGTCTCAACAACACTTTAAGTTTGGTTGAGTGTAGAGCTCCATAAAGGATGCCAAGGGTTTGTAGAGAAACATGGGTTGTTGTAGAGGTTGTGGAACCTCCGTGGGAAGCATGGACACCTTGAAATTTTTTTGAAAATGTTGTAGAACAATGGATGTAGTGGATCCATGTATGGATGTAGTGAATCCATGTATGGTTCTCTTTGTAATGGTGAACAAATATCTGAGGGAAAAAAAATCCCTATAGTGCCTGTGGACCAACTGTGATTCTTATAGTGTATGGCCCGACAAATGAATTACGATAGTACCAAAATGAGGTTGGTGATTGCTGCAAATGTTTGAACCTGGAGCTTGCTTCAAACCATTTCTCCAATGGAGAGTGTACCTGCTCTTATACCATTGATCCAAATTATTTTGAGAATGACATGAAGACAAAAATACAACTGATATATAACAAGGAAATACACAAAGATAATGCGGAGAACACAAAAATATAGTGAAAACCAACTTCTATTAATGAAGAAGAGAGAAAAACATTGTAGAACAAAAACTGGAAGAATGTGATAGATTATCTTTGAAAAGAAAGAGATGTTGGCTATGCTTTATTCACAACAAGCTTTACATCACACTCCATTACATGCTTAAAGGGCCTCCTTCACCTCAATTATATATGAGAGAGTGAGAGTAGAAAAATTCTCATGATTCATGTGAGATAAATTTGACTACGTTTATAATTTTTCATAGGCATGTAAAACACTAGGAATTCTCGGTTGGTCATCCATCCTAATACTACTATGGCCTGAGCGCGCTTAACTACAAAGTTCTAATGGGATCTGATGCATTAATGCTATGTTGTAGGAATATACATAAGACCACTATAAAATCATTACATGATGTCTGTAATTAAAAAATGAAGATGACATTACATTCCATTCCCCATAAAAAGGGTGAATATCATGGTTTATCAAAACCACAGGCTCAAAATGGTGATTCAGTTGAAAAGGTGGATGGCCACCGAGATCCATCTGGATCACATGGCAAGGAAATCCATGACATGTAATGGCATGGAAGGGCAAGGCAAGGAAATGTAAGGTAAAGAAACACAAGGAAATGAAAGGAAATGTAAGGCAAGGCTGGACAAGAAAGGAAAGGCAAGGAAATTGAAGGCTAAACATAGTTCCCTAACAATAGAAAAAGAACTACAAAATACAAGAATACCATAACAACCATAAAATGAATCCAAAATTTCAATCATTCATAAATATGAAATATTTGTGTATTTATTCATTTTACATATCTATGGTCATTCCAATATACCATCAAGATCACTTCTAATACTGATGGTCTCCATTAAATTCTCTTGCTTAAAGTAAGGAAAGAAGTATGGTACCTTTGATAATTTCTTACTTGGAATTGTTTGTAGTTGGAGGTTTGTATCAACAACCATGTTCGTAAACTGGTATACAAATTCACCTAGTCTATACTCTTGAAATACATAACCACCTTTATTATATGTTCTTTCATCCTATGTTAGATATTATCCTTTAATAACCATTGACCCAATAAGAAATTCAATGCCTTCAAATTTTATTACTGATCGCATGAAGATCTAATTTCCCACTAAGAAACATGCTAGAAAATAATTAGTGCCCCATTCATTACCTCTTGGGGAAACCACTCCGTATATGTGCCATACAAAAAATGGAGTGTCGACACGTGAGTTCACTAAATGACCAAAGCATAAAACATTGATGTTATTAACTCAAAATTTAATAGAAGGTTTCATCGAACCTGATAGTACATGATCTAAGACATCATCATAATCTGTTGAAATGTTTGACCGATCCTCCTCCAACTATGATAATTCCATAGTTATACATTGACCAATGGGGATTGATACACGATCCCATCTATTAACCCAGTCTATGGATTCACAATCATTCCATGCATTACTACTACATGGACCACAGAAGAAAGAGAGTTTTCTCATCCATGTGTTAACTATTTCATTGTATGATGTTCAAACTGAATGTAATCCATGAGTTCCTTGGATTGTTTTGCATTGATACCAATGTGATAGATCTACACTGCCCACCTCCCAAAAATATCTGTGTACATGTCCTTTCTTGGGTGATTGGTCTTCATAGGTTCTTCTTCCCTATCCCATTACTAAAGAACACCATTCAACAATGGATTTTGCATCTCGAATGAGGGTAGTTGTGAACTTCATTTATTTCCTACATAATGTTTTTTTGATGCATGTGCATCCTCCATCATACTACCCTTTCCTGTGCCTAGACTTGAAATAATTCCAAACATGTGGTACCTTGAGTTTTTTGTGTAACATATACAACCATGGAAATACACGAACATTTTTTAACTGACCTGCACAACCATATGACAAAATCCAATGTTGATCTATCTGTATGTTCTTCTCCTTAAGGTGATTGTAATACAATTGAAATAAATGTGTCTGTAGGATAATTCATGTCATCAATCATCACTTATGTATAAGTGATAATCCTTCAATATAACTTTGTTTTCCTCATTACTATACAACCCATTCCTGTATGTGATATGGAACATTATGATAACCTACTCTAAGTGATAATATTGGCTTTGAATCTCATTTTTCAGTTGAAGGTTGTAGTTCTCAACCAAATAAACCATTGATAAGGCAATACCAATAAGAAATGTATCTTTGCATATTCTAAAATTCTCTTCCTACCATTGAGCCACATGGACATGATGAACATATTGTTGTGTCTTTTAGACGAATTCCTTGATTAAGTCACATAATCGTACCTGGGAAGCCACCAATTGTATCTTTTTTATTTCCTTCCCTCCATCAATATCATATGTGACTTATTTAAATCTTTGCAAGGAAACCTATTTCGTCCACTATTAATAATCATCGTTTACATGGATGTACTTTCTCAGTGGTTCCATTCCACTGCACCTAGGGCATGTTGCATCCAAGCAAGATTTTTTATCAAATGTACAACCCTCTAGCCTTGTACACAAGATTATTTGAATAAAGTCTCTAGATGACGATGGTGGAAATACAACTTAGCATTCTTGCACAAGGGTGTTATGCAATACACACAATATGTGTGTGTGTGTGTGTGTTATAATAATAAACATACTGAATGTGATATCTACAATAACATGTGTTATGAATTATGTTTATTCAAACATACCAAGGCTTGCATTTATGGAAATATCTTTGGCCCAAGTCAAGTGCACTATATTGTATTTTCCTAAATCTCTCATATAATTATGTCTTTTTAATGTCAAGAAAGTGTTTAATATGGGGTTCATGGTCCCTAGATCCCCTTCTCAATTTTAGTACATATTTTTTGTTGGAATAAGAACTAGTGTTATCATGCTAGAAAGCATGTACTAGTCCCTTAATTTCTCAAATTAACTTCATGTCAGAACTAGGTAGCCTACCAATGAATACCCACAAATATATCGGGACTCCTGTGGTGAGACTATCTCGTCTATTATAATACTTTCTAATGGATTTTATATTAAATTTCATGATATGAGAGGTCTGTTTGAGAAAACGACGTTTTCTTGTGATATTACTAACAATTGATTGTGATAAGACACATCGGGTTGCATTACGGTCTTTAGAATGAGATTTCTTACCAATTTTTTTAAAATCATCCACAAGGTTTTTAACAATATACTGACTTGTTTCTAAACTTTTGCCTGTTTTAATGTCTAAAATTTTCCTAATAGTAATCAAACTTCTAGATTTTAGGAAAGCCAAAAATAATTGATATTTAGCAGCATCAAATTTTGGTTCAAAATATTATTCAATGATTTTATAAGAATGATAATGAATAGTGTGGTTAGGTAACTTACCTTTAAGTGATTCTAGACCACTTTCATCCACCTAAATGTGTTTACGAGTTCTTTGTCACACACTGCTCAATATAGATAGGGATGATGAACCTGTATTTTGGCACTCTTGACCTCCTTACTGTGGATTTAACAACGCTGTAGTTATTTCCCCTTCAATCACTGGTAGATCAATTATGGGAGGAGATTGGACAATCCCACAACTAGTTTATGTAACGTCTGACTGTCCAACAAGAGGTTTCACCATAAAAAATTCTTCACCACAATGTTGTGCACCAATTGCCTCTCTAATTTCATCTATTGTATAATCAGCTCCAAACAAATCCTCCATCATTTGGTCATCCAAAACAACTTGTATTGATGAGATATTGATTGGAGGCACAATAGAAATATGAACTGGATTGGTTTGTACTAAACTCCCACATTTTTCTTGTGGTTATGGAGGAGAAAAAACAATGGCATATATTCCGTTAGAAATTGGATTTCCCTCTTCTGACATCATTCACTTTGACATACATAACCTTTCATTTTCTCATTATTCATCTACCTTTTTAATGAGTATTTCTTTCCTTGAGGAATTTCTATCTCGATTCTATTCATTCCTCGTGTTTAAATATAAAAATTGGTTTCCAAGAACACCACACCAAATTTGTCTTGGTATTACACAAGAAGACACAACTTACAATTCCAATTCCAAGTGGAAAAAAAAATCTTGGTATTACGTAAGAACACAAGACTAACAATTCCAATTCTAATTAGAAAAATTTATCTTGGTATTACACAAGAAGACACAACTAATAATTCCAATTCCAATTGGACAAATTTGTCTTGGTATTACACAAGAAGATACAACTAACAATTCCAATTCCAATTGGAAAAAATTGTCTTGGTTATATACAAGAAGACACAACTAACAATTCCAATCCCAATTGGACAAATATTTCCTCTAATTCTTCCCACAATTGTCTTGCAATAGCAAAAAATTGTCTATGAATTAAACAACAAGACAAAAAGAACAAAAACATGTCTTTTCTTGTTATTTTTTAATGCAGATGTTGGGCTTGTTTTATTTTTTGAGATAGATGAGTTTGATGAGTGTGTTTGGCACATAAAATTGTCCAAAAGGATCACACGTGCATTCCTATAATTCATTCACACTAAAGTGCTCACGCATTCTAGGAACACGCGCATGTTCCTATTGGGCATAGATGAGCCCCCAACCTCAAGGATTTCAAGTCACAAGAGTGTGTGTGCACTCTTAATGAAAAATATATAGAATTTACAATAGGCCAAACATCTTTGTGAATAAATATGTATAGGGTTTTTGGGACAACTAGGACCTAGGGGCTTAGTATTGAAATTGTTTTGAACCATAGAGAAATGGTTAGAGCACCAAGATGCGGGTGTAAGGTTTGTGGGGCCTTTAACAAGAGGTATATGCATAGTGAACTTAGGGCTCAAGTGTGGAGGATGTTAAGGGTTAAGTATAGGTTATTCCTAGTCCTAGATGGAACTGTGGGGGTCTAGGTCATGTATAGGTCAAGCTCTAGGTCATGGTATAGGTCATGGTCATATTCATGATCATAGTATAGATCTAGGTCATGGTATAGGTCTAGGTATAGGTCTAGGTCTATGCCATGGTATAGGTCACGGTATAGGTCTAGCTCTAGGTTTATTTCATGGTCTATGTAATGGTCATTGTATAGGTATAGGTCATGGTATAGGTCTTTTCATGTATAGGTCTTGTTATCTCTAGGTATTGACATGTCTATGTCAAGTCCATTTCTTTCCTTGCGATGTACCAAAATTTCTATAGTGTGTGAGATTCTGAGAGGGAGAGAGAGGAATACATAGAAGGGGGGTAGAGAGATAATGTATACGAGTGTGAGAGTTAGAGAGAGGAAGAAAGATAGGAGGGGTGGAGCAAGATGAAGAAAGAGAGTGTGAGAGGGGGAGAGAGGAAGACAAAGAAGGGGGCTGGAGAGAGAGGAAGAAAGAGAGTGTGAGAGGGGGAGAGAGGAAGACAAAGAGACTGTATGAGAGTGAGGGAGAGGCAGACAGAGAGAGAGAGAGAGAGAGAGAGAGAGAGAGAGAG